>CAUYPK010142278.1:0-72905 GCA_963574355.1 Loris lydekkerianus | reverse complement strand
CTTGCACCCTCTTTTATCTTAATTTAACAGGTTTCTTATTAAGCTATTCTTGGGAAATCTTAATAAAATTCAGTGACTTTCCAGGTTTAAAAGTCACTTTCAGGGAAGGGAGGGGGGAGGTTAGGGTGGAGGAAGGGTAATGGGTGGGGCTACATCTAAGGTGCATCTTAGAATGGGTACAGGTGAAACCTACTAAATGCAGAATACAAATGCCTACATACAGTAACTAAGAAAATGCCATGAAGGCTACACTGAACAGTTTGATGAGAATACTTCAGATTGTATATGAAACCAGCACATTGTACCCCTTGATTACACTAATGTACACAGCTACGATTTAACAATAAAAATAAATAAATGTAAAAAAAGTCACTTTCAGGATTTGTTGGGACTCTCCCTCCACTCTAGAATGGTAATCATAAAGGGGTATTATTTAGTTAGCATAATGGCATCAGGACCAGTGTCTGATTCTATGTCAGGGACCCACAAATATGACATCCAATTTGGGGTTTGGGGTGGGAGCCTGTACGAGTAGGCATTTGCTGTAGTGAACCAGTATCTGCATCCCTCCAGAACTGCATTGCCTGTTCTGTACTCCAGGTTTTAGAGTGTCTGTGTCCTGATTGTCACACCCTTTTAAGGCAGCAAATTTGCTCCTCCTAAGTTCCATGACCTTCTCAATCACCACCATGGTATTGGTTCATCACAAACATATTGAGATGTTCAGGCCTCTGTGAGGCTCCCAACATGCCCGGCCCCTTTCCTTGGGTCTGGCAGTATCGCCAAACAGCTCTGATACCCTTCTCTAGTCTAGGACTTCCGCTCCATAAAGGGATATTATAATCTTCTCTTCAGATGAGTTTGAAAGGGTATATATATGGGAAGGAGGAAAGTTTGGGGCTCTCTCTGCACAGCTTCTGATTCTCACTTTTCTGTAACTCCTTCAACTTCTCTGTCTTTGTCTCACATGATAGGCAGTAAGAACTGGTGACAATGTTTAAGGAGTGTTGTACAACACCTATTGTTTAGGCCAGAGTCTTGGTTCACTTTACACTAAAAAAATACTGACCTCTGTCAATGGCATCAACACTTAGTTTTAGAGCTTAAAAGTTCTGTGTTTCTGAACAAATATGAGGCAGTGAGGACCGATCTTGCTTGCCAAGAATGGAAGTTCAGACCCTGGGTACAATCTCACAAAATGTTCTGTGTGTGTGTAGGAATGAAGGTGGAGAATCTGAGTTAACATATGATTTCTCTACATATGCATTGTAAACCTAAGTAACCAATAAGATCATATTGTATCAGTTTTCCAATTTGTATGAGAGAAACACAATGTCTAATGTTTGTTCATTTTCAGTCTAGTTATGAGGATTAAATGCAGATCAGGTCTATATTAAAAAACTATAAATTCTCTTTTTTGCATTCTCCTAATAAGAAATATTTTTCCCATCCTCCTCCTTTAGCATATCAACAATTACTCCCTTGTTTGAGACTGAACTGCCTTTTACTAACTATCCTTTAGTTTTACATTTTTTATGGTCATGCCTAATACAACATAGAAAATATTTCACCCCAAATCCTCTTGGACCTGTTTTATACACACTTAATAAGACATATTTTTATGCAATGAATGTGTTTTATCTTAAAGTAAATTTCAAGCTAAAGAGAAAAATAAATGCCTTCTGGTTTTCAGGCTGATTTTTTCCTTGTGAGAAGTAGGTCAAGAAACATTGAACACGGAATAAATTTATCTCTGAACACAGCCCTTCAGCTCTGGATTGTTTAAGGCTGGCCTAGAATCCACACTTAGCATTCTCTTGCCTCTCCTTTTTCATTCGTCCTCTGAATTAGCATTTGGGCAGAAAGCATTTCCTTGGAATTGTCCTTATTTTTGTCCCCATCTTCTGCACTTCATTGTCAGGTGAGAAGGCAATGTGTAGCAGCCATTTCCTAAACCAGCACATAAATTATTCCCCAAACCAAGTCAGTGTTCATCTTATCTGTTCAGTTCAAGTTAACTAGAGCTGCTGAGGCTTGCTTTTAGAAATTGTCCCCATCCCCCCTCTTTATTTTAAACATCATAAATATAAAATTAAATTGAGTGGTGACAAGCAGATTTTCTCTCTTCCAGTTCCTTCAGGCTACTGAAGCACCTTCCTCCCATATGTTAGTTGGACTGGACATGGGGGGTGGAATGGGAGAGGGAGAAGGAAAAGGGGAGAGGGGGAGAATAATAAGCTTCCAATTAAAGAAGAATCTATAAGTATTTTATGGTTTCTAATTGTCAATGCAGTTTAACAATTTTTCTTGACCATTGTACGTTCACTGCCAGTAGAGAGGATGGTGGCAGTGGGGGGAGAGACAAAGAGAGAGACTGACCCCATTGTCTGTGATCACCAAGTGTACGAGTTGAGTCTAATCTTTTTGTTTTGTTTGTTTGTTTTGCTCCTCCACCTGAATGAACTACAGAATTCTAATCCCCCAGTTACACTGATATATTTAAAAAGTCACTGAGGGATTAAAAACATACCTGGTGGGTACAGTGTACACTACTACTGTGGTGACAGGCACATTAAAAGCTCAGACTTCAGCATTAATACAATTCATCCATGTAATACACAAGTACCCCCTTAATATTTTGGAATAAATAGAAAGGAGTAGATCAGTTTTGTTGGTACCGCTGTGACACCACATCACCGTGGGAATAAAACAGCTGTGAAATGGATTAGAAGTACATGCTTGCAAGAGGTGGGCTTCCCATAGGTACAGGAGAGCCCCGAGGAACCTCTGCTGTGGCCTTTTATTGAAATATCATATAAGAGATGCGGGGGCCCACGTACAAGAGCTATGTGCTCTTTCCCCACAGGCTTGACTCCCACCCTGTTGCACCATAAATGTTCAAGGTGTACCACCTGCTTGCTAATGAGTGACCGATCTTAAGTCATTAATGCATGCAGTTGCTTGAGGGCTTGTCTCTGGGCTGCAAAACATCTCCACTGGGGCTCAGAGATTGTTCAGCTCCCAGAAAAACATCTCCACTGGGGCTCAGAGATTGTTCAGCTCCCAGCGCCTCCCTCAGGAACTGATGACTGCTTCTACAAGCCTGGTGCTCAGGCTCCTACATGGTTTTGTAGCCTAAAATCATTAAAAAAAAAAAAAAAAAAAAAAGAACTCCTACTTTTGCCAAAACATCTACTGATTTTTCCTATAGCTTGTAAGTTTGTGTTGTGGTATGTGAGTGTGTTCTCCTACAAGAGTAGGGAAAAATAGCAGAAAATAGATTATTCCTTTATAACCCTGACAAATACCTGTTTCTCTCTTTCACTGAGGTAACGAGAATACTGGAAATACTGGCCACTTGAGTAGTCATTCTAACGGATTGGGTCATGTTTGATTTGGCTGGTTGTACAAACATGCAATAATTTAGTGAAACCTGGAGAATTTTAAGAAATAGGTCAGATGGTGCTTATAGCTACTAAAAAAGGCTTTTTTGTTTATATTGTTTTATTGCAGTGGTCCTGTGTTTTATGCCCCTGTTATTTCAGTAGCCTTTTGTCACGATCACATTTTCCCAGTTCATTGGTTATGACCCTTACATATGTTTTAATGACTCTTATGGGAGCTATAGATTGTGTGAAAGAATAATAAGTTTCAAATTAAATAATATATAAGTGTTTTTATGGTTTCTAGTTATTAATACAGTTGAACAGTTTTTGTTGTCCATTGTTTATTGACTCCCCAGGGTCTGGTTCTAAATAAATTCATGGATGTTCCATCAAACAATTATAAAATTACACATGCGTATGTTCTGCGTGGTTGTCTGGCTACTAGGGATGTTTGCCTGAAATCTTGAATGAGTACTGAACTTCATCAAATTGTACAGTTCAGAGGTGGGATAGTGTAAGGAATTTGATCATTATTGTAAACTTTAGATAACCCATACCAGAAATAATACTTTTACAGTAAAAGAATGCACAAAGCATAGGAAACACAAACAACAACAAAAGCAATGTCACATCAAAACCTCAAATAATTAAAGAAGAAAGCTGAATGCATTTAGCAAACATTTATCTTTCATTTACTTTCAGGAACTCTGTAACTTTCTCCTCTGAATTTCTTCTATGAGTTTGATAACTCAGTAACAAGTAAAAGCTTATTACTTTACCTTTTAATGGTGATGAGTCTTGTGTTGAGATTCAGTTTTCTCTTCCTGAAAATTCTATCCCATCTACGCTTCCAGAAATGATGGAGAAAAGAAAAGGACCACTGAGAGCTTGATGCATTATAGTGAAATGTATTGATCCACTCTACGTCGTATACAAATTGGAATAGGTGAAATTACCTACTTCTATTTTGTGTTACATTTTAGGGCTATCAATTAAATTTGAAATGATATAGTATAATAGAAAGTTTGAACAGGAGTCATATATTGAAAATATGACAAAAAAGGTAGATTCAATAATAAGACTGTTGAGAAGGAAACATATCTCATCATTTTTTCATTTTTTTAGACAAAGCCTTCCAATTTACTTGGAAGACCACTTTGTATTTCATTTTCTAGTTAGACAGCAAAGATTGTTACAATTAGAATAGTTCTCTTTCTCTAGAAAAATGAACCATTTGGAGTGGTAAAATAATTTATTTTAATTTTGTAGTGTGAGAAGTACAGAGGTTTAATGGTAAGAATAAAATCTTTGCAGTCAGAGAAACTTACCTTCAACAGTTGTCTAATCTTGAACAAATGACCAGCACATTTTAGCCACAATGTTCTTATCTGTATGGTGGGCAGGGATAGGGGAAGAATATCTTCCATTCAGACAGCTACAAAAATAAATAAATTTCCATATATGGAGTTCTTAAAATACATAATTATAGTGTCATCCCTTCCATCAAAGATTGAGTACTCAAGTGTGAACAGAGGTAAACATTTTTTTCCAACATAATTATCTATAACAAAATTATGTGTTTTGTTAATGGTAGTGCTGTTAGTTTTGAAATTTAATATGATTTTTATTTATAATAGAAATAATTTTACAATTGGCAAATTAACTTTTTTTATTGTTGGGGATTCATTGAGGGTACAAAGAACCAGGTTACAGTGATTGCATTTGTTAGGTAAAGTCTCTCTTATAATTATGTCCCACCCCCAAAAGGTGTGTCACATACTGTCACCACCCACCCCCCTCCCTCCTTCCCTCTCTCTGCTCTTCTCTTCCTCCACCCACTCCCTCCTTCTCTCTCTCTGCTCTGGAAGTGGAACACATTATTCTTAGTAAAGCATCATAAGAATGGAGAAGCAAGAATCCTATGTACTCAAGTCTCATATGAGGACCGTTGATGGCAAATTAACATTTTAAGTTGTTTATCACTTATGTGTAGCATTTTCATATGATTCCTTTGTAGATTCCATCACTGTGCTGAAATTTTCAATCTGTTCATGAGAGTTTTCTACCTTTTCCTTTAATATCTAGATAAATTTATCCTTTATTAGTCAGAGTTATTTTCAAGTCCTTGTCTGATAGTTCAAATTTTTAAGTTATCTCTGAGTCTGGTTAAGTTGATGACTTCATTTGCTGATAGTGAGGATATTTTCTTGGTGGGGTTTTTTTGTATGTGTGTCTTTATTATTATTATTATTGTTATTATTATTATTGGTGAATGTTAGATGTGTACTGAAGAAAAATAAGAAAGAAGGAAAGTACATTTCATCTTGGAAATAGGCAGAGCTCTTTTTTTTCTTCTTTTGAGACAGAGCCTCACACTTTCCCTGGGTCCAGACTGTCTAGGCATCATCAAACTTCACAGCAACCTCAAACTCCTGGGCTCAAGTGATCCTCCTGCCTCAGTCTCTCAAGAAGCTGGGATTACAGGCACCTGCCACAGTGCTCAACTAACTTTTTTTTTTTTAATTCATACCAGAGTCCCTTTATTGAAGAGCCACTTGGCAACTGCCTCGGTGTCCCAACATGGTGTTTCTGAGAGCAGCCCCGAGTGTTTAAGGGATTGGGATTTTAAGGCTTGGTCTGCATCCTGGTTGGCACACAGGCTGTCCAGGTGCATCCAGGTAGGATAGCAAGCAAGCATTGTACAGAAGCAGAATTTGGGGGTTAGTTAGTTATATGTCATACACCCTCTATACATATGAGTTTCATACATCTTTGTCTCAGTATTTTCTCCACCTGGTATTGTTTAAAGGTCGGTCTGAGGACATTTGCGTCGTTTCCCAGGAAGTTAGCCAAGCAATAAACTCGGAGTGAACTAGAAGAAAACAATTAGTACTTTCTCATTTATCTTGGGGGTAAATTAGGTGTATTTCATTTGTTTTCTGAAAATTTGCAGTCTGGAAATTTGCCAGGAGTTAACTGGTATTTTTCCATTATAGCCTAGGCCTGACACTTTTCTGCTTTAGCCTAGGCACACTTAGGTCTAACACTTGGTATAAAGAATATTTTCAATTAAAGACCACTCAAGGGCTGGTGCCTGTGCCTCAGTGGGTAGGGCGCTGGCCCCATATACTGAGGGTGGCGAGTTCAAACCCAGCCCTGGCCAAACTGCAACAAAAAAATTGCCAGGTGTTATGGCTGGTGCCTGTAGTCCCAGCTCCTCGGGAGGCTGAGGCAAGAGAATCACCTAAGCCAAGGAATTGGAGGTTGCTGTGAGCTGTGATGCCCTGGCATTCTACCAAGGAGATAAAGAGAGACTCTGTCTCTAAAAACAAACAAACAAACAAACAAATAAAAAACAATACAAGCCAGTTATGATCAGGAATCATTGGAAGATGCCTTTTTAATATCTACATAAAATTTGAGTAACCCGATTGGAATCAAAAGGGGCTGCTGACTTTCTTATTACATGCTAATAGATCTGACTCCAAGGTCTTCTGAAGGAGGATACCTGTCTCTGAGGTGCTGTCTAATTCCTGGGCTCAAGCAAGCCATCCTTCTCAGCCTCCCAGAGTGTTTGGATTATAGGTGTGAGCCACAACACCAGGCTTAGCCCTTTCGTCATACTGTTAGTATGGGGTTTGAATCAGTCTAGTTAGCATTGAGCTGTTCTGGGGATTTTGTTTTTGCTATAACAACCTTTAGAACACTCGACAGAGATTTCAAAGACCTCCAGTGGGGGCTGTTACTATCTTGTGCTTAGTGCAGTGCAAGCGGTACTAAAAGGATTTCAGTCTTCGTATTAAATCCTTAGCTTTTAGCAAGCCTGGTATGCCACTGGTAAAAGACCAGTCAACTTTTATCAGCAAAGGATCTGGTGCCAAAGGAATATCATGTTCCTCTCCAAAAGACGGTATTTTTCCTTTCTCCCAGAGGCTTCTTCCCTACTCCTCTGAAAAGCTGATCTTTGCCTGGACTCTAGAGTGATAGAATTGAATACTTTTCCTTTAGTGGCTTAATTCTCTTGCTTTTTAGAAGAGAAGCAAATGGGAAAATGATTTTGAATTCATACTTCTATCAGGCGTCCTCAAACTTTTTAAACAGGGGGCCAATTCACTCTCCCTCAGACCATTGGAGGGCCAAACTATAGTAAAAAAAAAAAAAAAAAAACTATGAACAAATTCCTATGCACACTGCACATATCTTATTTTGAAGTAAAAAAACAAAATGGGAACAAATAAAATCACCGCCTCATGTGGCCCGTGGGCCGCAGTTTGAGGACCCCCGTTACATCATGAAGTGGGGCCTTCTCCCATCTCCTGGCCTACTCGGATATTCTTTGCAACTTCCCCTTAGAGGTCTGTGAACAAGAAGTTCAGAGTGATTGTATACTCTTTAAGTTTGTATTTCCAAGGATTCTGAACTGACACACTAGCCCACATCTGAGTTTTAAGAAGTAAGTTGCAATTAGAGTCATTTTTTTTCTTTCTCCAATGGTGACTACTTTTTCCGCCACTTCTCTGCCATAGGTAAAACAATTCATGTGTCTAGTCTTTCCTTGGAGGGATTATAGGATATCAGCTCACCTGTTGCCTTGTAGCTGAAGCTATATAATTGGCTCAAAAAGTATGTTCTTTTTTTTTTTTTTTGCAGTTTTTGGCCAGGGCTGGGCTTGAACCTGCCACCTCCGGCCTATAGCGCCCACGCCCCACCCCTTTGAGCCACAGGCGCTGCCCAAAAAAGTATGTTCTTACAGATAATACATCTTTTTCTCATTGGAGGAAAAACTATGATATACATCCTAAGCAGAAGAGGAACTTTAAAATGACAAAAAGCCCAAAACTATTCACCCTTTTGGGATATCCACATTCAACATCATGTTAATGATCATAATCCCCTTACTTTCGATGAAACACTAAATTATTTACTTCTATATGAGAGAAGCTGAATTGGAAAAGTGATATTTCACCAATTGAATATAATAAAAATATATTGAGGATCTATTATCCCCCCACTGGGAAATATGAGGAAGAAAATTTGAGAATCACACAATCTGTTGTCTTTCAAAACTTTTAATTGAGATGAGAAGACAAAAAGTGACTCAAAAGCATTTTGTATATTTAGGGTCCATTTGTGAAGTCCAATTTTTGATGTTGAAGCTAAGGTTGGGAACATTTTCCAATCATATATTCAGAAGTTCTGAACTTTTTCTCCTGGCCTTTTTATGGTAGTGGTGGGGAGGAGGCAAGCAGGATGAGCAAAAGGATAAGAAGAGGAGTAGGGTGTTGACTAATAACTCATCTCAAGTGTAGAGTCCCCACGGAATTCTAACTGAATTCCACTTTGGAAGTTGAAACATAGAGTAAGGTCTCCAGAATTCTATGTATATCTCATTGAAACATTAAAATAATAGAATATTTGCACTATAGTTCTTTAAAAAATTTGCCTGTGATAATTTTAACAAAAGACAAGAGAAGATATAAATCTCCTGTGATCTGGAGGTGTAGAAAATAATAGTCTTAAGAAGGCAAAAATATTTTCTGCATTTAGCAATTTACCTTAAAATTGGAGAAAACTATTCATTCTCCTTCATAATTTTTTTCCAATCCAAATTCATATATCCATAGTCATATAGTTCATACTGCATCACATGACTTCAAAAATCCTTACAACAACACTTGCACACATCAAGGCAGGTGGGTTGAAAAATCCATCCCGGGCTTGAGTTAGGAGCCAAAGCAACAAGAAGGGCCCACAGACAGTGAAATGTCTGTCCTTGGAAAACTCCTGACTAAACAAGCAACATTAAACAAAAAAGAACAAAAACATTACTAAGAAGGAAATAAAAGTAGAATTCATTTATTTCTTTTCTGGTTGAGTTTATATTTATGGTAATTACTCTTATTCATTGCAGAGGAATTTTTAACATGCTATACACTCATTCAAACTTATTTCTTAATACTTTTCCTCTCCTTTTAATGATACATATGAGCTTGTTGGAGGTTTGCACTAATGTAAAGGGATAAGATTTAACTAAAAATTAACCAAGAAAAGAAAGTTACAATTTCATGCATGTATTTATATTTTTCATCTGTGGCAAACCATAGGGACAATGAAATATGAAATTTCAAATATCCTCCTTATTATATTGGAATGTAAAATAAAGGGGAAGATTTGTATTTGTTTAACAATAGAAAGTTTAAAAAACTGTTAAGCTATATTCATAGTATGATATTTATTTATTTACCTATTTTGCAGTTTTTGGCCAGGGCCGGGTTTGAACCTGCCACCTCCGGTATATGGGGCCAGTGCCCTACTCCTCGGAACCACAGGTGCCACCCATAGTATGATATTTAATTGCCCTGGGCATTTTGCATTTAAAAATAAATAAATTTAGGAACATAAGTACAGTTTTGTTACATGAATATATTGTGCATATGCTGGTGAAGTCTGTGGTTTTAATGTAACGATTGCCCAAATAGTGTACATTGTACACAGTAGGTAGTTTTTCATCCCTCCTACCCTCCTACCATTTTGTGTTTAAAATTTTGTTGTCCGCTGGTCATGGTGGCTCATACCTGTAATCCTAGCACTCTGGGAGGTCAACGCGGGTAGATTGCCTTAGCTCACAACTTCAAGACCAACCTGAGCAAAAGTGAGACCCCCATCTCTACTAAAAAATGGAAAAACTGAGGCAAGAGGATCGCTTGAGCCTCAGTTGGAGTTTTCTGTGAGCTATGACACCACAGCACTCTACCCTGAGCAACAGCTTGAGACTATGTCTCAAAAAACTAAATAAATAAATAAATAAATAAAATAAAAATAAAGTGAAATTTTGTTGTCTAGCAAAGTTAAAGGGAAACTAACTGTCTTTACATATATCTTGATAGTGCTATTTTGTTAGACATGTCATTTTATAAATTTAATATTATTAAAATATTTATTTTATTGATAATGTTAAATTAAAATGGTTTCTTCAGTTAATGCCTTCTATAAACAAGCACATTAAAAGGAAATTACATCTTGTTGTAGTTTATCGATTTACTCTTCTATTTAGGAAAAGTATGTTCCCTCTCATGTTTTATTTTTATAGATACCTTACCAAATTAAATATTCATTTTATTCTTTACCACAGTTCCCATCACTGGCACAATCAGTATTATTCAAATTTCCGCAAGAAACTCAACAATGCTTACAAGTTTTTCAGTGCTAATGATGTTTTTTCTCATTAAGTCTAGGTCTAATGAAATTGAACAGAAGGTTCTGGTTGGATTCCTTGGTCACCCCTATCTGTGTCTGTGAATTGTTATAATTGGCATGAGTTGGAAATTCTTATTATCACTGATAATAACCCAGAGACAATTCCAATTTGAGTTTAAATGGCCCTATATAGAAAAGGATAACTGAACAAACCAAAACAGCTCCATGTGTTTATGGCAGCTAAGTACCAATTAAGTACTAGAAATGACATTAGTTTTTTTCTTTGTGGTTTCAGGTTAAGAGACACTTTTTCCCTTGAGTTTGCAGATAGCACATTACAACCGTGGAAGAGGAAGGAGAACATGAGTTAGAAAAATTGTATGAACTAAAACTGATTCCACTGTTAAGCAATAAACCCTATCTATTACTTAAGTATTATATTAATTAGGACACCTGGTAGCAAATAGCCTATGCACAATTTGAACTAGCTTTGTCCAATGTGGAATTTATTCTACAGAATACATTTATTTTAAGGATTAAAATGTTTCTCAAGGAAGGCAAGGGCAAACTGCAGTGCACCCCAGGAAAATGCTAAAACCAGGCAATCAAAAACTTTTAGGATCTCTATCACATCTCCCTCTCTCTGCACAATCTTTTTTTATTGCAGATTGGCTTCCCCCATTCCTCACATGGCAGAACATGATTGCCAACATCTCTTCTATTTAAATCTCACACTTGAAGCATTCTGTGAGAGCCCGACTCAACTCTAAGTCCCAATTCTAAATTCTTAGGATAGCTTTAAATATATATACAATATACACATACACACACACACACACACACACACACACAGATATATATATGTATATGGGCTTTTAACCCACTTTTTATATAGTTTATAAAATTCGTATAATACACAAAAATTGTAAATTAATCAACCTTGTCAGGCAGATATATATGTGAATTATACTGAATTAAATATCTACTTACATATTCAATGTTGCCTACAGTGCATAATTATAGACATTTCCGTCCATTATTGTTAGGGATGTGATTTTTATATAGAATGTTTCACAAATGATTTGAAAATATGTAACAAAAGTTAGTAAAATGATAATTTACCTGGGTCCAATAACCTAATTTTTGAGAATCTTTCCTAAGATAATAACCTCAAATTGGATAGAGGCATTGTTTGTATAAATATTGGCAATATTATTTTAATATTAAAAATCATGAAATGGTTTTTCAAGATTTCCAACAAAGGCAGAATAGTTATTTTCACAGGAACATCAAAGAGAGTGTATTTATGTATTCAAATTTAACAACATTGGAAAACCCAAGTGATTATTTTAAATAGAGAAAAGTCATACAAGTATGGATGAAATGTAATGCAATTCTGTAAGGAAAAATTTAAAGGAACTATATCAAGAGTTAAATCATAAAGCTTTTAACCCACTTTTTCTATAGTTTATAAAATTTGGATAATACACAAAAATTGTAAATTAATCGACCTTGACATTGTATTAAATATCAGGGTGTATAAAGCATCTCTCTTTCTCTCTATTCAACTGTATCCTAAAACAGCATTATTAACTATAATCGATTTGTTTTACTTTGACTCCTCAGATAAGTTACTCAGACAGTAAAAGACCACCATTCAGCCTGCTCTTCATCTCTGAACATGTTTCTTTATCTTGAATTTCAGTTTCTGAATCAATAAATGCTACTTTAAATATGGTACTTAAGCTAATAAACACCCTTTCTCTTTTCATATTACTTTACCAATCAATACTGTTCTTTTTAATTTTTTCAAGCAGTTATTGGTTTTTTTGTACTAATCTCTGCTGAGAGACTGTCTTTTGTAAAAGACAACTCTAATGGTCTTTTACTGACTGCAGAATTTTCAGGCACTTTCATACTATATGTTAAAAGTACTGGTTTCCAAACTGTGAGTTCACTGTATTTATGATTGTTTTCCTATATGGCAAGGTGCTTTTTTTATATGCTGTGAGAATGATCAATTCCACATTGGAATGATTTCTTCATGGCGTGGGGTGCTCTAACTAAAGAAAAGTGTATATATATATATATATATATATATATATATATATACATATATATTTCATATTATATACATTATATATACATATATATATTTATATATACATATATATTTCATATATATATAAAGTGTATATACATATATATATTTCAATTGATGTATAAAATGTCTGAAACCGTCAGTTAAACAAATCTTTCTGAGTCTTAGTTACTGTCCTGCATTATGTCCATACTTACCATCAAAAAATATCACAGAAAAAACCTGGGCTCAGGCTCATCTCAGAATGAGATGGGATTTGCAAGAAGCCATTCGCAACAAAATGGCTTGCAAGAAGCTGCATTTATGTATACTGAATCAGAAGAAACTTTATAAAAGCGTCTCACCCTAGATGATTGAAGATTAATATCTGAGGGAATATGAAGAAAGACCACTCTTTATTTCCTAGGCTGGATACAAAGTCTTGCTTTTCTCTGGCACAGCTGAAGTCTGCATATCTACACTCCCTTTCAACACTACTTACTGTGTGTAGATCTGTAAAAAGAATGATATATTAACAACAGAGACAAAGAGCAATGCACCTCTTAAATAAACATTTAAAAAATATAGTGAGGGAAAATAATAGAAATAAGCTTACTGCAGTTAATGCCTCTGTTTGTGAAAAAGTAAAACATGGACCATTGGTATCCATAAGAGCCAGAATAACATCTTTATTTGTTTCCCAACATTTTTCCAACCATCGGAGCCCTTTTAGAACCTCTTGAGGACTGTTGAGTTTCCTATATAAACACTTGAAACATTTTGCTCAAAATTTAGGGGTTTATTCCATGGTTTTATTAACAATTTCATAGATCTTAGAAGAATAACAATGTTGCTGACTTGTCCTGTAACAATAATGGTTCATTTAGTCATCATGATGACACTGCAAGGTAGCTATTATTTTTACTACCTATTTTTGCAGGTGAGGAAATTAAAGGAGAAAGGTTATTTAAACAAAGCAAGAAAACCTGGCTAATAAGTACAAAAGCTAGATATTAACTCTTGGCAATATAGCTTCAGAGCACGTGTGTCAAACACGAATTCTAAACTGTTTCTTACAAACACACAAACAAACAAACAAAAACTTGAGTTAAGAATCAAAGTTTTATATCTAAAGAAATACGTAGAGACCATCTTTAAACTGGGGAAATAGAGTTCTAGATAATTTAATGACTACTAACATCCATAGAGCAAGTTCATGTCAGAGCTAGGTCCAGTGGGAACAATTTTCCAAAGCTCATGACAAAGTTGCACCAATATTATTGTTATTATTTTTATAGATGAGGAAACTGAGGTACACTGTTAATAAGTAGCAGAGTTGCCATTAAAACATAGACATACTGGTTCAGAACCAACACTTCTGCATTATTGCAACCCAAGAAAGTCATTTGCTTGTTATCTGTTTAGTAGGCACTTAGTGTGATCAAAGCAATCTTAAAAATGGGAAATTCTAATGTCTTCAATTTACCAATTTTGGAAATTCTAGACTTTCTACTTATTAATCATTCAAATGTTCTATAATCAAAAAGAAATGTTTGGAAGATGCTACAATTAATGCAAATCTACATGTGATAATACATATACACTTACGCACAAATACATACATGAATTTATATAGAAATAGCTATGTATGAACTGTGCATATGATATATATGTGTATGAACACAACAGGAATACATTTGTATGTATATAAACATTTAAACTTCATGCATTAGCTATAGAAGAAAGTGGTTTCTCAGTTTGACTTAAGAAAGTCTTTTGTAATGATTAGATTTTAGGATATATTTAGAATTTCGAAAGATAAAATTAATAAAGTTCTTTAAAATCTTCTTTGTGATTCAGCAAATTCCTTTAAACCCTCAATATATCAGAAGAATATGGATTATTGTTGCAATTTTTAAATCTTACAAATTCAACTCCATTGCACCTAAGTGCAAACGTGTTTAATTTGGGAGTTTTGAAAATTACTTAATTTGCATGCTAACTTAAATTCACATCTATTAAAATGTTAGTAAAGCAAGATATAGATAGAACTCATCCAGTGGCATTGTGTACTGAGAGAAGTGTTCTCGATGTAGTCCTGTCACGGATCTTAGAAAAGAAATACTTTTTTAATGCAGTGGTGTAATAACTTGGGGGAAAAGAGAGAAATCTCTCATTAAGAATCTTTGAAGAAGCTGTCGTTAACCACTTGTCATCAGTACTAACAACTCGAGCTGAATAAAAATTGATTGTATGACTCTGTACTTTCTTTGCTCTGCTACTTGGATCATCTATTAGCATTGGCATCTGATTAACTCTCAAAACTGTCTCCTCCTTTGATTAGCTCCCAAGACTTCTTTTGTATTCTCAGTAATACTTTTCCAAACTCTTTTGTAAAAGACAACTCTAATGGTCTTTTACTGACTGCAGAATTTCCCCTGTTTATGCTGGAAAACGTGTGGCCTTTATTCCTGTTTATACTATTTGGCTTGATCTCCCATAAACACTTTAAGACTTCCATATTTGGTGACTATGGAACTTGATTTCTGTTTTAAGTGCTTTCAGTATTTAGCAGAAAGTAGAAATGAGCAGTGTCACTACAGACCATTGCTATTGCAATAACCCACTCTATTTTCTCAGAATTTACTTTCCATTTAAATTGTTTTCCATATTGATCTCCCTCTATGCTAATATTTGGCCATGTATATGCTTGTTTTAATGTGTAAATTTTGAATGATATGGTAAGGAGAAAGACCAAGATAGAAAAGATAATACCTTCTAAATAGATGAATTTTATAAAGCTTTTAATACTTTATTTAAAACTCATAATTCATTTATTTTAAACTTAAATAGTGTAATACAACCCCCTCATTTTTAAATGAAGAAGATATACATTCCATTATTATTGAGTTTTATTCTATAAGATAAATTTACCATTTACCTGCTACATTAGTAAGCTTTATTATAGGATAATGCTCTCTAAAAAAAATACAAATCTCATGGACTTACAAGAACAAATAAATACTCATTCTTCATTCACCTGTCTCTTTCACTCATGTATTAAGTTCAGCATCACATGTCTCTTCTTTTGGGAACAGAGGCTACTTGAACCATGCATTTCCATTGAGAAAGGAATAAAGAGTCAAGAAGAGTAAAAACCCTTCATGATTCATAAGTCTCTACCTCACAACTGATATCTGCTCTTACCTGACCATGTTCCAATGGTCAAGGCAAGTCACATGACCAAGGCCTCATTAGTGAAAGGAAAGTAAAATTAACCCATGGCAAGGGAGTAAGGAGGAAAGAAGTAGGATCAAATAATGAAATTTCCCAACCTTTCCACAATGTTTTTTTTTTTTTTTTTTTTTCTTTTTGTGACACAGTCTCACTTTGTTGCCCTCGGTAGAGTGTTGTAGCGTCACAGCTCACAGCAACCTCCAGCTCTTGGGTTTAGGCAATCCTCTTGCCTCAGCCTCCTAAGTAGCTGGGACTACAGGTGCCTGCCACAACACCCAGCTATTTTTTTGTTGCAGTTTGGCCAGGGCCGGGTTTGAACCCGCCACCCTCAGTATATGGGGCCGGCACCCTACTCACTGAGGCACAGGTGCCGCCCCTATTCCACAAATGTTTAATGCAAGTAAATATATTATATCCAGGGGTGGTGCCTGTGGCTCAGAGGAGTAGGGCACCAGCTCCATATGCTGGAGGTGGCAGATTCAACCCAGCCCCCGCCAAAAACTGCAGTAAGTAAAATAAAATAAAATGAAATGAAATGAAATGAAATGAAATGAAAAATATATATTGTATTGGCCGGCACCTGTGGCTCAAAGGAGTAAGGCGCCAGCCCTATATGCCAGAGGTGGCAGTTGGCAGGTTCAAACCCAGTCCTGGCCAAAAACTGCAAAATTAATTAAATAAATAAATAAATAAATAAATAAATAAATAAAATATATTATATCCGTAAAATTGTCTGTTTTTAATTGCATATGAACTTTATGGACACCCTGTGTGTATATATATATACATACATATATGGGCGTGTGTATTTAGGACTAACAATAATAATCTATATTGGCAATATTTTGTACTGTCCTTGCTCAAGACTACACTTGATAAAATATATGGGCGTGTGTATTTAGGACTAACAATAATAATCTATATTGGCAATATTTTGTATTGTCCTTGCTCAAGACTACACTTGATTCTTTACAGGATACATCATCAAAATAAAAGTAGGACGTTATCACTATGATTATTTCCATTTTTCAGACTGGAAATCTGAGGTTTATACTGGCTTAAAAGACTTTTCTGAGGTTGCATGATGAAGGCAACAAATATAGGTCCAATCTCCACACAGGAAGAGTAGACAATAAAGGTGGATTATTCTGCGTTCCATGTCCCAGGGAATTCTTGAGGAGCCTTACAGACTAATGCTTGCCATTTGTTCCACTGGATTTTTTGTCCATGAACTTCTGTCTCTCATTTATTAAAGATTGACCTGGAGAGAACTAAATCTCTGTCACTTCTGGGCTATCCTGCAGATGGACTTAGCAAACTCTCTTACCAAACTGGATAAAGCTGTTTGGGTGGAGGGAGGGTGATGGGTTGGGCCACATCTATGGTGCACATTCTTATCTATGATAATAATAATAATAATAATGCAAAAAAAGTAAAAAAAAAAAAAAAAAAAAAAAAAAAGAACTTATAGGTCTAGTGAAAGTAAAAGTGTGAAAAAAAAATGGACCATCAAATGCTAATCAAATATATTTTAAAGGCAGTGGTGGTTGTCAGATAAAATATACAGCAAGAAAATCACCAGCAATAAAGAACAACATTATATAATGAAGAAAGGATCAGTTCACCAGAAACAAAAAATCCTGAATGTGAACTCACCAAATAACTATTCCAAAATACATGAATTAAAAGACTCAGGTGGACTAACAAAAATAGATAAATCGACAGTTATAGTTGGAAATGTCAACACCCCTCTTTCAGCAAGTGGTGGAACTATTGAACAAAAAATTGGAAAAAATATAGAAAAAATCAGCAAAACAATCAACCAATTGGATCTAATATTAATGGATATATTGAAAATACTCCACCTGATACCTTTTCTCAAGTACAGATAGAATATTCACAAAGACGGTCCATATCTTGGACCATAATCTACACCTCAACAAATTGAAAAGAAATTGAAGTCAGACAGATAATGCTTCAGACCAACCAGAAATAATATAAAGACAACAAGAAAATTCATAAATATTTAGAAATTAAATAAAATACCTCTAAATAATCCATGGGTCAAAGAGAAAGTCTCAAAAAATTAAAAATACATAGAAATAAATTAACGTAAAAAAAAGATACATAAAAATAGGAGATGTTATCACTATAGTGCTGTGAGGCCAGTTTCTAGCACTAAATCCATGCATTAGCCAACAGAAAAGATCTCAAATCATTAATTTGAGTTTCTACACTAAGAAGCTAAAGAAAGAAAATAAAAATATAGCCAAGGCAAGCGTAAGGATGGGGAATACAGAGACGTAAGCAGAAATTAATGAAATTGAAAATAGCAAAAACAATAGAAAAAATGAAACAAAAATAGTTATTAAAAATTGGTGAAATTGGTAAAACTCTAGTAGGATCACAAAAATAAAATGTGAGAAGATACAATCCACTATAAGGACTGAAATAAGAGCCATCCCTATAGATTCTGTAGTAGAATACAGTAGAATAACTGAAGTTCTTCAAAGGATAATGAGCAAATGCTACAAGGAATTTGCATTTGCAAACTCTCATAAATTTGACAACTGAGACCAGGTCAATTCCTCAAAACAAAAACCATCCAGCACCAAAACTTGACCATAGTAAAGTAAATCATCTTAAGAGTATTATAACTATTAAAGAAATTTGAATTTTTCATTCAAATTTTCCTAAACAAAGTCTTCAGGCCCAACTGGCTTCACTGGAGAATGAGAGCATTTAAAGAAGTAACACCAATTCTACACAATCTTTCCAAAAAATAAAATTGGAGGAAACATTTCCCAAGTTATTTTATGAGGCCAGTATTAACCAGGTTGACATGAAAACCAGACAAAAACTGAAGCAAAAACAAAACAAAACAAAATACTACAAAATATCCACAACTGCAAAATATCCACAACAAAATTTCAGCAAATTGAACTCAACAAGTATGAAAAGAATTATACACTATGATCAACTGAGAACTTGTTCTAGCAATGTAAGGTTGTTTTAACATTCATTTGAAATCCAATGTAGTTCATCATCTGACCCCTAACAAAATACATGTATGAGATCATATCAATAGACATTCATAATGCATTTCACAAACATCTTGCACTTATTCACAATAAAAATTCTCAGTCAGATAGGAATAAAAAAGGATTATATCAATTTCAAGAAAAAAAAAGTCAACATTGTAATATTTTATGGTGAAAACCCAAATTATTTTCCCCTAAAATCCCCTAAAGAACAAAGTAACGATGTCAGCTATCACCTCCCTTTTCTATCACCATGACCTTTTTCTCTCTTATTGTTACTAGCAGTGGAAATTACAGCTGTGCAATAAGCCAACAAAAGGAAATAACAGCACACAGATTGGAGAGGTAGAAACAAACCAATTCTTATTTACAAATGACCTGGTTATCTAACAGAAAATCACAAACTACAAAAAATCTTCTAGAACCAACAAGTAGCTTCAGCAAGCTCACAGGATATAAAAAAATAAATGCACAAGCACCTATCTTCTTTCTGTATATTAGCAAAGAATATGTAGAAATAGAAATTAAAAACACTACAAAGAAAATTAAATGCTTAGGTATAAAGTTATCAAAACATCTACAGGACAAGTATGCTAAAAATTACAAAATGCTGATGAAAGAAATTAAAGATAAGTATGTTTTCATGGACTTACTTTATGACCCAACATAATACAGACGTAAAGGCATCCCAAACGATGCATGGGTTGAATGCAATTCCTATCAAAATCTCAACAACTCTTTTTAACTGACAAAAAATAATTGTGTATACTTAGGGGGTACAATGTGATGTTATAATATATGCATATGTTGTGGAATGATTAAATCAATGTGATCAAAATATACATCACCTCACATATTTATCATCTCTTTATGGTAAGAGAGCATTTAACATCTATTCTCCTGGTAATTTTGAAATACACAATACATTATCAACCATGGTCACCATGCTATGCAATAAATCACTACAGTGTATTCTTCCTGTCTAACCGGAACAGTCGACCAACATCTCCCCTTTCTCTATCTACTGCCCCCACTCCCTACAAGCCTCTTCCAACCACCATTCTACTCTCCACCGTAAGTCTGACTTGTTAAAATTTCAGATATAGATGAGATAATGCAATATTTTATTTATGTGCCTTACTTCTTTCACTCAGCACAGTGTCCTATGGGTTCATCTAAGCTGTCTCAAAAAAACATAATTGCTTTCTTTTTCGAGGATGAATAGTATTTCCTTATGTATATATATCTCACCTTTTTAAATCCATTTATCTGTTGGTGGGCACATACATTCATTTCCTGTCTTGGCTATAGTGCTGCAATGAATGTGGGAATGTCGCCACTTCTTTAGCATACTGATTTCAATTCCTTTGAATACAAACCCAGAAGTGGGATTTGCTGGGACCCTGGACAAGGCTATCTTCTGTCACACTGTGGCTTCATTCTCCATATGTCACTATGAACACCCTCCAAATGGATCTAGCCAGGCATTGCCCAGGACTAGAGGTGGCTTTACTAAGTGAAGAAGCAGAGGCATCTCTGGCCTCTTAGCTCCATGTTTTTGCTGCCATCTGGTTCCAAACATGGCGACAGAGTTTTAAAGAATGGGGGTCGGGTGTGGGAAGCAGTGGAGACAATTCTCCAAGTGCAGCAACATCCTATACACAAGATCAGGCTGCCTTCCTCTGGCAGCAAGAGCTGGTGTGGGAGCTCCCAGCTCTGTTCAGTGGTTGGGCTGACTGTGAAGACAAAGAAGATTTTTCTTTCCCATGTTGGATGTACAAGAACTTTACTGTGACTCAATACTTACAATTCCTGGCAAGAACTTTGGAAGCCGCTCACCAGCTGGAGCCCTCAGAGAAACTGAGAGGTACAGCATTGTCTCACAAAGGGAGGTTTGCTTGAAACTCCTTTTCAGGAACAGGATTTTTACCAGCTCAGTGGTAAACTGAGAGAACCTTACTTTCAGGTTCTCTTTGAGCAATCATGAGTTGGAGAACCACCCCTGATCCTCAAAGTGAGCCTTCTCTAACATTTACTATATCATTCTTCTGGTTCCCACAAGTAAAAATAAAATCCAAGAGTCTTGTGATGAGTGTAACGCCCTATGTGCAAAGGCCCCTCATTCATCCCTCTGACCTCTTCTGATGTCACTCTCTTCCTCCCACCTCGATTCAACCACACTGGTCTGCTAAATGGTCATTGAAATCCCCAAGAGCCCCCTTTACAGTAGCTGTTACCTAAGCTTGCTTTTGACTTCCCTTAGATCTTTGAATAGCTCACACTCTTTTTGGAGAATTTTGATTAAATTTTCATTTATTTCATTAAAACTATCACATTAAGCAGGGACTATTAAATGGTGTTCATTACATAACTTATTCTTTTACAAAAATAATCTATTGAGGTAAAATTCACACAACACAAATTGAACCATTACCATTAAACAATTCCAGGATATTTAGCACGTTCCCAATGTTGTTGCAACTGTCACCTCATTGTTCCTTCTTCCAAGTTCCTGGCAATGGGTTCATCAAAGATGAATTAGGTAGCCAAGTGGCTCATGACTGTAATTCCAGCACTCTGGGAGGCTGAGGCAGGTGGATTGCTTGATCTCAGGAGTTCAATCAGCCTGAGCAAGAGCAAGACTAAAAGTAGAAAAACTAACCAGGCATTGTGGCAGGTGCCTGTAGTCTTAGCTATTCAGGAAGCTGAGGCAGGATGAACAATTGAGCCCCAAAGTTTGAGGTTGCTGTGAGGTATGACCCCATGGCACTCTACCTAGTACAACAAAGTGAGATTCTGTCTCAAAAATTTTTAAAAAATGAATTAGGTAATTATCCAGTGCTGGTGTCATCTATCTAGCTGGTGCCAGCTAATCTATTACTCTTCCTCTATGAACCTCAACTAAGTTTATATGTCTGTGTTTCTTAGAAGCACTTAAATAGTAACTGGCAAGAGCAGTAGATTCACAACTGGCAGTCTATCTGGATTCTGTCTTTGTGGGCTTATCTATTTTGGATATTTTATATATGGAATCATACATCATGAGACCTTTTGTGTCTAACTTCTTTCCGTTAGCATAGTGTTTTGGAGGTCTATGTATGTTGTAGCATGTACTAAGAACTTCATTCTGTTTTGCAACTTAACAATATTTTATTGCATGTTTTTTGCTTACCCATTCATCTGTTGATGGTTATTTGGGCTGTTTCTACCTTTTAGGTATTGTGAATCATGCTGCTATGGACATGCTCATACATGTATGTGTTTGAGTATCTGTTTTCAATTCTTTTCAGTAGGTACCTAGAATTAGAATGGTGGGGTCACATTGTAATTCTGTTTAACTTTTTGAGGAGCTGCTCAACTTTCCCACAAGGATTTAAAAGCTTTGCATTCCCACCAGCAATGTAAAAGGATTTCAGTATTTCCATATCCTCTCTATTATGCTCAAATATGGTTTGTTTGTCCCCACCAAGATTCATGCTGAAGTTTCATCCCCAATGGAGCCATGCTCAGAGGTGTGGCCTAGTAGGAGGTACTTGAAGTCATGAGGGTAAATCTCTTGTGAATGGTTTGACATAGTTCGTGGGGTACTGAATGACTTCTCTGTTGAGACTAGATTAGTTCCCTCAAGAGTGGGTTGTTATAAAGCTAGTTGCTCCCACTGATTCTCTCTTTTTTGCATGTGACTGCCTCCCCTTTAACCTTCTCTGCATGTTATGATGCAGTATAAAAGCCCTTGCAGGAATCCAAGCTCCCTCTTTTAAATGTAAATTACCCTAGTCTCAAGTATTCCTCCATAACAATACAAAATAGACTAAGATATTCACCAACACTTGTTAGTGCCTCCCATGTTTATCACAGCTCTAATGTTGGGTATGAAGTGATTCTTCATTATAGTTTTGACTTACAAACATGGGTTTCTAAGTCTACTCCTTGTTTTTTTGCTTTGTCCTGCTTTGTGATGTGATGTAGTAATATACATCACATTTCTATTTGGCACATCAAATAGAAAGATGGTGTTCACAAATAATTAATTGGATGTTTTGAATTGAAAATATTTATTAAACGTTGCCATGGGCAATGAACACACTGCAGAGAGACAAAACAAACCAACCCGATTTGGTGAGTTGGTTCCTATTTCTTTCTTAATAGATAACAGAGTAAGAAGGGTGTCAGCACACTAACTAAAGTTGAACTAAAGATAAGAGAAGATGATAGAGGGATGGTCTCTAGTAAAAGGGGTCAAGAAAAAGCTTTATGAAAACAATTAAATGTAAAGTGGACCTTACACAATGAGTAGGACTTGAAGAGGTAGAGGGAGTGAAGGTGTTTCTGAAGAAAAGGAAAAAGTAAGCAGACCCAGCCCTAAGAAAGAGCAAGTCTGAGCAATCTTCTATGGAAGTGGGTGCATGTGAGGGCACTGAGGGAAGAAAGTTTGCAAAGTATGTTTGAGATATGACATTAAGGGAGCTTATCCATTATACCAAGGAGTTTGGACTTTGAAAGTACATGATGATGGAAATGTGAGATATAATCCAGAGAACATAATCTCACAGTGTTACTTAGAGAGCAGAGAGCTAAAAATGACTGATAGAATTAGAAGGTGAATTATGAGAAGATGGGATATTTTAGTGGGGTAAAGAAAAAGCTTGGAGTAAATGAGACTTTTGTTTCATAAACTATCTGGATTATCTTTAATTCACTAAACAAATCAAGTTCTCTGTATGTAACTCTTCCCCATCTTGAGTTAGTCATCCACAGAGAAGCTATGATCTCTGTTCCTTGATGTCCTTAGTCAATGGAGGCAGCCATCAGTAGGACATCCCTAGAGTAGGGATGAAAACCCTGAGAAGTAGCACCTGTCTCCCTGTGTAGCCTGCTGGTAGAACTCCTGGTCTGACCAGCCATCCTTAGACTACTTTCTAAGGGTCTTTTAGAAACATAGACATGAACTAAATTAAGGCTTATAGGGGAGGAGTAATAGATCCACTGGCTTACCATATTAGCATGGACAAGTTAAATCTTTGATGAACCCCTTGTCACCAGGAGAATCAAGACATTGGAAAACAAAAGCTTACTAAAGGTTTTTACTTGGAGAAAGTGAAAGAAGTTCAAAGAGCTTCCCGGATTCAGACTAGGTGCTGCTAGGTGTTTCAATGAAGTTTTACCTAAGTGTTCTCCAGATGGAGGCCAGAGGTTCTGAACACGACTTGTTCTATATTCAAAAGAACTCTTCCCAGGTGTGGACTTTCACTGGCTTTGAATTAAGGCTAATTTATTTTAGTAAAGGAGAGTGTGCCATAATAAACCCTGCCCAGTGTAATTTTCCCATTTATTTTTTAAAAAGAAGTAATGATGAAAATGAACAAAGGAAAAATTTTAGCTTTCCATTTTCATAAAGATTTTGAAAAAATGCTTCAGAAGGGACTATTCTTGGGGCTGCTTTATTCACACCATGACTCTCTTGGGGTCACTTGCAGCAGGAGAGACTCCTTTCTCCAGTGAGTTCAAATGCAAACAAACAAATAGTGCATCAACTTTGGAGAGACACACATCAGAGCTCAACATATAATTTGGAAAATTATATGTGGCTGATTGCCCAGAAAAGTCCTCTCACTTTTTCACAAAGATTCATATGGAAGATGTCAGCAGACTCATCAGAAAGACTTATAACATTTATTTTCCCAAAACAAACGTGAGAAAAAAAAAAAAAAAAAGACTTTAGGGAACACAGGAGAGATGGGGCACAGAGCTATTATGCTTTTCCAAGGGAACAATACCAAAGGATAGACAAGAGATGTTGCCTGCACCCCTCACTTGGATTCTGTAAATAGCTCACCGGTCTCCCAAGGCATATTTTTTCCCCCAGTCTTAGACTTCCTTCACAAACAAACATATACACAAACACACACGTATATAGCAAAAATCAGTTACCTAACTTCAGGTTACTCAAAGATTTGTACCTGGGTGTGATAAATGTGGCATTATTCTCGCTGAAACATTTTATTTCTATAGATATAAAGTGAACTCTTACTAAAAATTCAGAACATCAGAGACACATATTTAAGTTTCAAGGTCTGTATCTCCATCTTACCACAAGACACGAAGATGTCCAGAGGTCTTCCTGTTAATTCCAGTTTTGTTCCTTTAGGTCTGCCCCCTCACCTTAAGGTGGTGGCCATTTTAAGCTTCACATCAACAATTTGTTGTCTGCTGGTTTTTTTCTTTTTCTTTTTTTCTCATATGTTTGGTCCAGTCAAAAGAACAGATACCTAACAAGACCCCCCCCCCCCACCCACACACACACAAGGAGATTTATGTAGTGGAACTAACTGAATGCCATGCTCTTTCTAGCCTGCTTTCATGAAAGGTGGGTTAAAAATAACCAAAATTTCCAAGGGCCTCAAACCAAACCTGAAAGGTCAGCCTCTGCCAGGCACTGAGGCTGCTGCCTACTCTCCAGATTTCCAGTTTCTAACTCCTTTGTCTCATTTGGTTTCAGACATAAATAAATCAATAAGCAAACAAATAAATACTAAGTACAGTCACCTTCTTGAAGACATACCTTGACAAAAATAAAATGAAACTGTTCAAGTAAAAGTATAGAGAAAGTCCTGGAAAATTACCCAAAGTCACTTTATTCTGGCTGATTTTTTTATTGTTGTTGACCTTCTTCTGCCATGGAAAAATTAAAGAATAAAATAAATAAAATTCTGTCATCTTCTGATCCTCTGGGAAGGTCTCCACATCCTACTTGTTGAGGTAGAAGCTGGAAAATAATTCTGTACTCAGAGCAGGTGGAAACCCTTTCATAAGGGAGATCTGCTGGAAAGCATCTCCTAGGTAAACCTGATTCTCACAAAGCATGTGTATCATGAACTTTGAATCAAAAGTTCAAATCCCATCAAACAGAACTCTCTGCAATGATGGAAATGTTCTGTAATCTTCCTGTCCAATATGGCAGCCTCTTGCCACAAGTGACTACTGTGCACTTGGGATAGGACCAGTCTGTGTAAGGAATTCTCGATGAACTTTAATTTTTATTCATTGAAATTCAAATAGCCACTCTGGGGCTGGGAACTAATACATGAGACACAGACACGGCTTGGACACAAAGGACACCAGCTTGTTCTCCTTGCTAGTGCAAGTCCAAAGATGCCAGCACCCACCAGCCCCACTTTAGCCACCTTTGGATGGATTCTCCAATAATAGGTAAAAGTTACAATGGCAAATGATTTTCTAAGACAATGTAATCATTTAATTTTCAGATGTGTGATCCCTAACACAAATATAACAAGTTTGCTAAAGGTCTAATCGTGCTTTGATATCAGGAGTATTATTATTTGCAATTAAACATTAACACCTCACACTGTATCTGGCTCCCTTACTTTGAAGTTTCATTATCTACACATATGTAAATGGTGTTTTATTTTACTTTTATCCACTTTCTCTTAAACTGTCCAATCTCTGGAACTAAGGAGTAAATTTTGCCTACTGACTATAAAAAATTTATCCAGACAACTGCTCACTGTGTCTACAATGACAAACAGCCATGTTCCTCTGCCTTGGGTGACTTGGCTAAGCTATTGGGAATATACAGTATTGTTGGTGACTTTCACTTTTTTTATGTTTTCCTTCTAGAACTTTCAATAAACTTCTAACTATCACATTTTAAACTCTCTTCACTTTTTTATACCTGTTCATGACCTACGCAAGAGCACTTTATTGGCATTAACTAGAAAGTGATTCTTATACTTTCGGGCACCTGAGAATCATCGGGAGGGTTTGTAAAATATATTCCCAGGTCCCATCCCCAGATTCTTTGACTTAGTAGATCTGGGGTGGAGCCAGGGAATTTGTATTTATAACAAATTCCTAGGTGTTGAAGATGTAGCTGGTCTGAGGACTGTATTTTAAGAACCACTAACCTAAGCCTTAAGTGTCCTTTTCAATCTCTAGGATGACTCCACCCTACCCCCATTCCCACCCACCTGAACCTCATGGTCAGCCATTTCATTGTAGACCCCAGCTGTACTTTTTACAAAATTTGAAGACCTGCACATGACTCAGTTATGACATTTTTCACAGTAAGAGTTGGTATCAGTGGGTTTGGAGTGGAGCCAGAGAATCTGCATTTCCAACAAGCTCCCCAGTGATGCTCATGCTGCTGGCCCACATGCAGAGTTACAGCACCCTAGATTCCTCACCTTAACTTTCCATCTTGCTCATTTCTAATCCTGTTTCTTTCTCTGAAATCTGCATAGGACTGGGCTCTTTCACATTCATTGCTGCCTAAAATATGCAGATAGCTAGCACCAGAGTGGCCACTCCCTAGCCCAGTGCCTAGGGCATCCATTAGCAATTCATCCTGGCAGCCCTGAGGGCTGAGTCTGAACACACCCTGAAAACCCTTCTCAAAGTTGTGTGTTGCAGGTACCCATGAACAAATCCCATAGAGTAAGAAGAAGCCAATGGTTCTTCTTAGTCTAATAAATCTCTCAAAACCTCATTAGAGGGTTAAATTTTTTCTATATTTTAGTACTAACAGATATTTAGACTTTTCTATATAGCTAAACATATTTGGATCAAATGGCTACTCAGTTCCCTCTTTCAAATACCCCTGTTAATGTGCACATGGCTGTTCTTCCCTATAGTTTTTAACCCATCATCTCTCATTATCTCCAGTCTTGAAAGAAGTCATATTCTTCTTTATGAATCTTAGATCCTTTGCTTTCTAAGACCATATACACTCTACTGTGTCTTTGATATTTTCTTCTTTTAAATTTCTTTTTTCCCTCATCTAAAATAAGCTCTTATCTCTTACATCAGAAACACTGCTATTGCACTAAAATGCCTGCCTAGATTATCTCTTTGCTTTGACTTTCATCTCCTCCAAAACACAGAGCCTACATTCATGGGTTCCATCTTCATAGCAGCCACTTACTTCTTAAGCTCAGAAATTCCCCTCCCCCCACTATCTAGCAATGTCACATACATGTTTACTCATGAAATCCAAGGACTTTTTCTCACTTCTCAATGTCATAACTTTTATTGAGTAGATGCTTTGAAACAAAAGATTGGATTTCCCATTAGCTCCTGGCTCACTCCATGTTTGCCCTGTGGTTTCACTTCTTCTTCCACCACTAAATATCTGGAAGCCAAAAAAGGAGACCTGTCTCTGGGATGCTCCAATGCACTAGCCTTCCTCAGAAATCTAACTGAGCTCATCTTTTCCTCACTAAAGATCATTTCCTCTCTGGGTTTTCTTATTTTGCTCTTCAAGTGACCTAGGTTCAAAATCCCAGAATCCGCCTGAACCTGCCCACATGGCATTCTCTACACCCAATGAGCTCTCAGGTTCTATAAATACTTTCTTCAAAATGTTTCTCTCATTGAAATGATTCTTCAAAACATCTCCTTCCTTTTTTCACTGCCAGTTGGAACCTGGTGCTGGTCTCTCATTACTTAATCGTCTAAGCATACAGGGTATTTTTCAATTCTCTCCATGTCAGTGAATCCAAGAGGCAGCTGTAATGGAATTTCCCCAAACCCTTCTTTCTATGTCACAGTCATGAACCTAAAACCCTCATGACTCCTTTCCCCCATTCATTTCCTACAACAGAAACATAACTTTTAAAAATCTATACTCTTATTCTGGTGTTCAAGAGCCTCTTTAATGAGACCATCCAATCTCTCCAAATTTATGTGCTATCTGCTTCCATGGGCCTTTCATGAACTCTCCACTTCAGCCATACAGTCCACATTTTCTCCAAATATGTCCTCCTGTGTGCACACAGCCTCCCCACCCCTGCACTCATCCACTGCCTCTTTCCTATGCCCTCCTGTCTCCACCTCCATAACCCACCCCCACCTCTAACAGTTGGGTGAGCCCCAACCTCAGCCCTAATGCTGTATACCCCAAGCTTTGTTGGAATAATTCAATCAGTAAGTAGCTTTTCTCTCCTTACATAGCCTTTTTCTTTCAATACTCAATTCCTGTACAGATTTGAAGCTCCATGTAGAAGGAGCTCTATTTTACATCTCCTATGCCTAGGATGGCAGCCTATAGATTAGCAGTACCACCAGACAGTGGAGTATAAAAGGAAATATTTTATTCTAAGTTTATCCATTCTGTGGATGGAAATTAGAATTTCTATGCAGTGTGAACTTTAGCATTAACCTCAAGGTGGTGATTTTATACAGTGCCCTGGAAAAGATGCCCATACCTGAGCAGGCAGCATTTCCTATAGTAACAAGACCCCCATGTGGTCAAAAGCTATAGCTGTACTAAATCTCGTTTCATATGCCAGCTAATAAATGCTCCTAAATATTTTCAAGCTTCTCCACCGTCGCTAAGGCTTAGAGAGGCTATTTGTCATACTTGCGAAGGCATCAAATGAAGCATGATTTCCAGAAGAAAGCAGCTGTGTAAAATTGGCCTGCAAACAGAAAAACAGAGTGGCTGGGGGACACCTAGCCTGCTGTCAACAACCAAAACTCTCACTGGCACTGGTAAATGTTTTATTGGTTTAATATTAAATTGACTGGCCCTGCAGATGGAGTCCATTTCATTTAACAGCATTCTGATATTTGGAAGTGCAGCTTTCTCTTATGCACCTGTAAAATTAGAATTTCATACTATTCCACTAAGTTTATAAAGCTTAGTTTTTTTATGTACAGTTTTCAATAGCTTGACATAGGCAGTAAAACTTGGACTTGAAGATCTGATGTGCAAACTGTTATTCACCACCAAATGGGGACTGTTTTTTGCTTTTTTTGTTTTTTGTTTTTTCCTTCTATCTACAATGTACACTATTTGAAACAAAGATTATAAGGTTTTTGTTTATCTTGAGTCATCAGGGAGTGATTAATGCACTTTGGCTACCCTTTGCTTTACTCAGAGAAAATCTAGCTGAGGAGATGAGTAATTGCAGGTTTGCTAAGATCAAACCCAAAGATGATTCTTCAGGCTGCTCCTGTTTGAATACCTTAACTGTTACTAAACCTTGGGTAAGGAGTCATTTTTGGTTTTGCCCAGACATTTTAAGCCTTCAATTAGAGAGGATTATTTACAAATAATATTCACTTGAGGGAAAAATTTCTCCAATTATAAAACAGTTAAATCAAAATCTGAAAACAATGAAATTTAGATTCTGTTTATTTATTTTTTTATTAAGAGTTATTATATGGCTAGCCCAGAACTCACCTTTTATATTACTTCAGCTAATTTATAGAAACCATTGTCACCTTCTGATTGTGTCTTTGGCAGTGAGAGACGTCTGAACTAAGTATAAAATAAAAACTTGGCTTAATAAATTCACTTGGCATTGTGGCTGCCCAATCTTTATCATATTCACAGGACTCGTTTTCTAAGATTCACTGTCCTAGAGCCTGACCTTGAGGATTCAAAGTTTTCCATTTAAAACTAGATCTTAATTCATGTACAAGTATTTTTTTATTTATTTATTTTTTTAATATTTGGTGATTTGCATCTAGTACATCCATACATAAAGACAGAGACAGGATTTGTGTTTGCCTGGCACTGAGGGCAGGGCAGAATGGGAGTGAGGGCTTAATAGCTTCAGGGTTTCTTTTGGGGCGTGATGAAATGTTTTGGAACCAGGTAGAAATGATGGTTCCATAACACTGTAAATATGCTAAATAAATGCCACTGAATTATACATTTTAAAATGGGTAGTTTATGATACGTGAATTTCACCTCAATTAAAAAAGAAAAAAAACTGATCTTCAACATATGCTTGTTAAACATATGGCCTGTGAGTGACACTCACCACAGGTTTGCAAGTGACACTGAAATACCCTTAAAAATGAAGCCCAGAGCCTGGCATCCAAAAGAAACACATGGCTTACAACAACTTCTTACATATTATTGTGTAATGGAAATGGCTTACTTCTAGGTAGACCTACTGCACCCATCCTCTTCACAGAACTATATAAAGACCCAGTGACCAGCCCTGTGCTTTCCTGAAGATCTTTCCCTCCAGTCTCTGATTGCATTCTCAAGCTGGCAGTCCCTAAGGCCTCGGCATTAGCGCTCTTTTCTTCCTTGCCTTGCAGGATTTCAGATGACTGAAGTCACCTGGCTTCTGAGGACGCCCAAATCTCAGCCTATAGTCCTCCTACCTCTCCTGGTTCCAGAAGGTGATCATTTCCCAAGTGGAGGCATTATAAATCAGATCACCTTGTAATCTAATTTAAAGAGTTTTTAAACAGTTCTTTAGAAAGTGCTTTCAAAGACAGTTTCTCTTTAAATCTTTGGAATATCTTTATTGTGAGATAAATAATGATTATTGTTGATTGTCCTTCCTGCTTTCCAGATAAGAAGGCTGAAGCTTTGAGATGCACGGTCATGGTCACTGAGCTAATAAATTACCACTGTTCAGCATCTCTGTTCTTTATCCATCCTACCATATGGCAGGGATGTCTTTATAGCTCCTCAAAAATGGTTCCCTCTCCTACATTTGTATATTTTTTTCAATGTCACCCTCTCTCCATCCAGGTCTGAAAATGGAGTCTTCCAAGTCATTCTCAATGTTCCTTCCCCTTGCCATGCCATCTACATGCAAACAATGTCTCTCATTTTGAATCTTATTCTATGGCCCTGGACACCACATATCCTTTCTTCTCGCTCATCCATCTAGTGAAAAATTCTCTTAACTGAAAATTCTCCTCAGCCCCCTGTTCTAACCCTGCAAGCCTCATTATGATTATAGCTCATTGCTCGTGCCCAGCTTAGAGAGCCTTGTCCACCGTCACTGTCTACCAGATCATCACCACCTCAAGGTAGTAGTGTGCCATGGAGGTCTCTTCTCACACTCCACAATCTCTCAGGAGTCCTTTTCATGACACACATCTGTGGACACTGAGCTACATTCTGTTCCCTGAAACCAAAGCATTTCACTCTCCTCTGCCCTGCTTGTGCTGTTTCTTCCTCTAGAACAGTGGTGCTCAACCTTCCTAATGCCTCCTAATGCTGCAACCCTTTAAAACACTTTCCTATGTTGTGATGACCTCCAACCATAAAATTATTTTCATTGCTACTTCATAACTGTAATTTTGTTACTGTTATGAATTGTAATGTAAACATCTGATATGCAGGATATATTTTCATTGTTATAAAAGAGTCGTAACCCACAGGTTGAGAACTGCTGCTCTAGAATGCCCTTCTTGTTTTCTAAATGAAGAAACCTTCCAAACTCAATCTGAAAATTATTATTTTTTTTTGGTGAAACATTTTGTGAGTCCTCCATACTTGGCTTATGGAGGATTAACCAATCCTTATGTGAAGTTCAATAGAAAATACTGTATATAACATGTGTATCAGTTTCCCAGGACTGCCATAACACATTAGACCCCAGCTTCGGCTGCTTGAAACAACAGAAATTTATTTTCTGACAGTTCTGGAGGCCAGGATTACAAAATTAAGATATCAGCAGGGCCAGACTCCCTCTAGAGTCTCTAGAGGGGAAGCAGTCTCCCCTTCTACTTCTGATGGCGCTGCCCTTCCTCATCTTGTGGCTACAACTTTTCTTCCTCCGTCTTCACATATGCCTTCTCTTCTGTGTGTCTGGCTCTAAACTCCAAATGTCTCTCTCTGATAAGGACACTTATGAATGCATTTAGGGCTTATCTAGAAAATCCAGAATAAATGCCTGTTCTCAAGATCCTTAATCACATCTTTCACCATATAAGGCAATAGTTACTCTTCATCATTTAAGGTAATAGTCACAGGTTCTACAGATTAAGATCTGGGCATATTTTTTTGGAGGCCACATTGAAACCCTCTAGATGAGGGTGACAGTAGATGATGCACTAAACTGTAACCACCCAGGAGTATTTCCACAGTATTGGCTGGACAATGAGGATTGGGTCCTATACAGGAAAAACTATTATTGCTTCAGTTTTCTCACTATAAAATATGGAGAATAAAAATAGTGCCTGCCTTGTAGGGAGATTATAATGAATTCTGTGTGAAACATACTACAACATTTGTATTATAATTGAGAAGATTAAATATCTTAATATTACATTTCTATCCATAATAATGAATTTATGACGGATGCTAGGCATGTTAATCTGTGTCCTTTGATGAACAGATATTAAGGAGTGAATGTAAGTAACACTTTAAGAGAAAATATTTTTGTGAGAGAAAATGAAGAGAAAGCCCAGTAAGGTTGAGAGCCATGAGACCAGGAGGCAGGTGTGACCTGAACGAAGGAAGAGGGAGGAGAGGTCAACTGGAAGTTTGCTAGACCACTGTGCAGCCTTAATAAGGCTTGTTGAGGCTATCAGACAATCTTTGATCCCAAGTCAGTGCATCTTTTGTTTTCTAGAAGAAAATTTTTCATTTGCTTAAGTCTAAAATTTCAGGGGTCCTCAAACTACAGCCTGTGGGAAACATGAGGCGGTTTCTTGTTCCACGGGCTGTAGTTTGAGGACCCCTTGTCCCAGTCCTGGGAAACTGATACACATGTTATTTGTCTTTGTTCCCGTTTTGTTTTTTTACTTCAAAATAACATACGTGCAGTATGCATAGGAATTTGTTCATAGTTGTTTTTTTTTTTTTTTTTTTTTAAACTATAGTCCCACCCTCCAACAGTCTGAGGGACAGTGAACTGGCCCCCTGTTTAAAAAGTTTGAGGACCCCTGGAAATCTTCTCACATTCTCCGTTGGCTTTGGTAATACATTCCTGAATAAAGCTTTTCAACAAGGGCAATCCTGTCTGATCACTTTTTAACTGTGCTTTTGTCTTAGAGGAATATTTTATCTAGAGTTCTTCATCATTTTGCTTCATTTTGGGTTGTTTCCTAGGCCAAATATCTATCATCCAGAATGATCGTTTGTCCCCATTCTGTAAATTCTATTTGCCACATGATCATTCCTTGGATCCAAATATTCCTCTGTGTTATTTTTTTACTCACTTGAAATATATTCTCTGGTCATTTCCTGAGACAGTGCTCAGTGGATGGGGGGAAGATTATTTTGAGACATTCATTTTATGTCTAAAAATCAATTATTCTGTCCTAACATCTGAATGATAGTTTGCTAGGTATAGAAGGCACAATATTGAATGCCTTTTTCATTGCATTCTAATAACCATCATTGCTGTCCAATGCCATTACTACACACATTCTCTTTTATGATCTCATTTCTCTTGACCCTGGCAGTTTTTACAATTTTATCTTTCTCCCTTGTTTCTTAAAATATCACAATGATGTTGCTTTAATATAATTCATTTTTTATTAATTATACTGAATACTTCATAGGATAGTTTAATCCCCTTAGTACCAACAAATTGTCTCACATTATTTAGTTGAAAATGTCTTCCTCACTATTTTTTTTATTTTCATTTTTTCATACTTGTTAACAGCTTATTAGGTCACCTGGAATAATCTGATAATAGTCTTACAAGTTCTATACTATAACTCATTTCTTTTTCTTTGCATTTCTATATTCTAGATAATTTTCTTCAAGTTTGTCTTCCAATGATTCTATTATTTGTTTTAAAATCTCAATTATCCTCTTATTATTTTTCAAGAGGTCTTTATTATTCTTTGTTCTATTTGTGACATTTTAAGATACCTTGGTGACAATATCTCCATATTACTTATTACTTTATGAGATGATTAATAACTTATTTAAAGCTATCATCTCTTTCTGTATTTATGTATTCTTTCTTTGATTTCTCTTTTCCTGTTTGCTTTGGTCCATATCTTCCCCATAACAGGATTTTCCTCAAATAGCTAATGCTTCTTGGTTAACTACGTTACATTTAACACAAAACATTAAATAGATGAATGTAAGCTTTATTCATATTTATGGGGTTTATATTCAAGGAAGGAAGGCTGACTCTGAGGTGAGTAGATACAATACAAAGATGGTGAATCTGTGAATATCCTGGTCCTCTTTCTAAGGATTGTGTTGTCATGCCAAAAAGAAGCACAGATATTCTATTTAGGAAGGGGACTGTAAATGAGGGCAGAACTAGACGGATGAGTGGTTCTTACCTGCTGGTTTTTGGAGTTTTACTTAATTCTATTGTCATCAATATGACATCTCCAGCTCATCTTCCTGTGGCCTCCTCATTACTAATCTCTGCGATTTTTTCTAATTTAATTTCTCTAGACAATAAACTTTCAAATGCCTGCAAATTTTGGAATGGGGATAATTTTGATTGATTTTTGAATAAATCTACTTTTTCATCTCTACAATTCACCAAGCCCCTCTCCCCCTCTGGCCAATTTCTTATCCATTTTATTATTTGCAAAGAAATTGGATTGAATGGCATCAATTTCTATATCACCACATCTTCAATTGGTCATTTTGATTTAATTTTTTTTTCTTTTCTAAGTCATTTTTTCCTACTTTACACATTATCTACAATGTACGAACATTTGCCATTTTCTCTGCCTGATATATATTTAGAGTTTGAGATGTTTTCTAGCTCATTTAAATATGGAGTTTCTTATTTCTATTTGTTTTTCTTTCTGAGAACATCTAGAGAAGAAAACATAAAAAATGTCTTATTTATTCCACCATTTTGAAATGAAAATTCTCATTTCCTATTAAGGCCCATCCCTTTTCTCTCTGATATTTCAAACTGTAGTCTTTATTTTCTGTGTTTTAACAGGATAGCCTTGCCCACCACCTGCCCCAAACTTTCAGAGGTCCAATTTTTCCTCAATATTTAATTTTTGACCTAAACATCTTTATGTGAATTAATATTCATTTCCTTATTTCATCAGATAGGATTAAGTTGCATTTTCTCTATTTGGATCTAAGTTGCCTCTTATCCCTCCCTCAACTTTGTAGATCATGTCTATTTCTTTACTTTGAGGTTAAATAACTTGCAATATGAGATTCAAAATAGAGAGATTTATAAAACACTACTAATGACAAATTTCTCAAAGGAAGGAGGGGGTGGCAAGATCACTAAACAACAGTTTTCGTTTCCACCTGTCACAATTATGCATTTTATTCATTGCTTTGGAAATCTTACCAGACAAATTAAAAGCTCCATGGTGTCAGTAATAAAATAAAAGCAATTAAAATATATCTTGTGTTATTAAATAGTCCTGACAGTTACTTTAATTACTTCATAGATTTATAATTAGCCCTCAGAATATCACTGGTAGCCATTTTAATTCTTGAGTGAGCAAAGTGGAGGATGAGATAATAAACTATGTTTTTAAAAAAATTGTTTGCAGAAATAACAAGGAGAATTAAGGGGCTATTAACTGGGCTTGCCCTAACCTCTTATTTATCAACGACATGATCTTCCATATAGAACATAACTTCATGACATTGCGAAGCTTAGAACTCCAAGGTAACTTTCACATTAAACAACACACTTAAATATAACAATGTATAAGGTTTCTTCTAACTATAACTCCTCCTCAATAACATTAAATAAATGGTAATTAATATTTTCAATGGTATATACTTAAACTAATTTAAATTATAACATTGCTGGGAAAAATATAATTAAACTTTTTTACATATGAAAACAGAGACTCGGTCTTGCATTTTTCTTTAAATCTGTACCTATTTTAAAGAACATGTACGATTCTGATGATTCAAATCCAAAGAATAATTTGTCGAGTGTAAGACTATACCAAAAACTTAGTAGTTGGATAAAAATCATTGGATTCAAAATCAGTCAATTGCCTGCAAGAGCCAGAATTTGGATCAGATTATTGGAAAATGTGGTCTACTATTAAAGCTCTGAATTGCAATTTAGTAAAGGAAATATAGAGGAACTAAAATAGTCAATATAAAGAATAGAGGAAAGGTAGTATTTTCAAAGTATAAAAGAATAGTGTTGCAATAGAAGTTATTCCTTAAGTATGAGTAGCTCTTGATTGTAGCATAAAACATTTCTCTCTACCCTTAGTCATACAGTAATACCTACTCCAGAATGATGCTGAAAGCATGGAACAGCCCTGCTACCTTGAAAAGACTCTTATGTAGGGAAGGCAAGGAGCAAATTACAGTGCTCCCATGTTTGCCTGTCCCATCCTGAGACTTCAAAGACTGCAAACTGTTTGGGTAAGCTCTTCTCTCCTCTCAAGTCAAGAAGAACCCTGGGCTATCAAGGAATACCAAGAGTCCCTTTCCCTGCCAGAGGGCACAACCCAAGTTCACCTCTGGTGTAGCAGAGGTGAGCCCTTTGGATACCTTGTACAACCTCACTAAGCTGAATCGTTTTCCCTGAGCTCACACTGTGTGCAGGTCTCTGCCCCCATTTTGGGTTCCTCTCTGGAACATTATGAGGACACTGATGGCCCCTCTCTTTATGGCCTCATTGTGTAGTGGTGGGACTCTGTTCTCTGTACTTGCTGAGATCCTCTTTCAAAGAGCATCATCTTTCTTGATAGATTTCTTAGGCAGTCAGTAGAGGTCCCATTTCAGCCTGAATGGACTTATGTGGACCACTTTGATCAGAGCTCCCACTACATGATCCACGACCAAAACTTTTGCATAGATCTTACCTCTGGACTTGTTTCTGTAGTTCACTCTGCACCCCGCAGCTGGAATGGTGTTGACTGTTCATCTGCCTACAGGGGATTTCTCATTCCCCTTTGGAGGAATTCTACCTCCTTATCTTCCCCTTTCTAACTTCACTTTCTGTCCTGCTCCAACTCAATCTCTCTTTTTAACTCCTCTTGGGGCATTTCCTAATCCCCTTCTGTTCTCTTGTAAAGTTATCACAAATTGTAAAGTCCTAAAGCCAGAAGTGCCCTTCATCAGGGTACTGACTCGATTTTCTAAATACCACCTTCCCTGATGCCAATTCATCTAAAGTTCAATATGTTTTAGACATTGTAATTTTTTAAATATATCCCATCCTTGTTAAGCCATATTTTGTATTGTAAGGCTTTCTATCCTGTGTGATCTTAAGACTCATGTAAATTACTCTTGCATTTCTAATCATTTTTTAATTGCTGGGTTTTATGGAAGATGATAGTTCTTAAATTTTTGCAGATTTTCTTGTCCTCATATTTACTTTTGAACACCTTAAGAACATTAAATATATAAAAGAATATTTAAAACTAGTGAAGTACACTTCTCATCATAGAGGGGAGAATCACAATAGCTTATTGTCTTTTATGCTATTTAGACTCTGAAACTGAAAAGGCAGATCAATTATCCATAGCCAATATCTGACCACTATTTTAGTAGGTGAATATTCTAGAATAAAACCAAGATTAGGTCTTTAAATCTAAGGGAGTCACAGGAGGAGTCCTCAAAAATGAAAGAGAATAAGAAATGATGATTTTTAACCTATTGTGAAAATATGTATATGTACTAAGTACACATTACTAAATACAAAATTTTCCAAAAAGCATATTTACATGAATTGAATAGTATTCTTTTTATTTTTAATTTTTAAATATGATCTTATTTGGAAATAGAATGTATTGGTATTCAAAAATGCTTTTTTTATACTATAGAGAAGAGGAAAGTAAAATTCAGATGCACTAAATGAAATGTAATGAGTGGGGGAAAGATTTGCACCAATACCTTTCCTGAAGCTCAATGCTATTTCTGCAGTGCTATCCACAAGTCCTTGACATCTGAATGATGTCATGAGTCCATGAGCCAAAAGGACACAACAGAAAAGGTGGGCACTGAGGTCTGCTGGGCTCTTTTATGGTTGGGTAGCTCTGAAGAAAAATATTTGAGAGTTGCCTATAGCCATCGGAATATGTCTTCAGAAAAAACTACAATACTGCGTAGTGAACAACCTCAAAGCTTGGTAGCATAAAGCAGCAAGGATTTATTATAGCTCATACGTGGCTGCAGGTCAGCTAGGACATTGCTGATCTAGGCTAAACTCAGTTGGGGAAGAAATGCTTCTAGGACGATAGCACAGGCTAAAGGCATTCATGGGGGCAGGTCAGCTGAGTCCTGCAGGTGCAGCAAGGTCCTCTCTTTTCTTTGTGTTTGCCTATAGCTCAGCCTAATGGGCAGCTGTGCCTTGAGGGCTATGCTTCTCCTGATGATGGCAAAGCCATAAAAAAGGCAAATGAAAACCTGTTATCGTAGGCTAGAAACTGCAAATAATCATTTCTATATGGCATTGGACAAAGTTGGGGCTGGGTCCCAAATCAAAGGCAGGAATAGTGGAGTATGCCCTCAGTGAGACAACTGCAAAACAAGGGCACATGAGAGGATGTGAAGAAATGAAGCTAGCAATCAATCTGCTTTCTAAGTACCCTGACTTGGAAAGTTGAAATCAGGTACGTTGCCTTGACAGTAAAAATATATTCATCTTCCTTCCATCCATGCTTTCACTCATCTGTATTTTTCTGACAAACCTTAAGGGACTACTGTGCCAGATAGTTCTGTAGGAACTGGAAGGGCAAAATCAATGCAAAATGTTCTCTTCCTAAGATAGAAACATAAACAATATCTTCATATTCTTCACAGCATATAGGAGCCTTCATACATTAAAAGGAAAGTAAATGAAGTAAAATTTCAGAATCTCAGTTTGAGTATTAACCAGAATAATTTAAAAAATTAAAGTCATATCATTGAAGTGATATCAACAACTTTTTGTCCCAATATTTATTTATTTATTTTTGGAGACAGAGTCTCACTTTGTCACCCCCAGTAGAGTATTATGGCATCATAGCTCACAGCAACCTCAGAGTTTTGGACTCAAGCGAATCTCTTCCCTCAGTCTCTTGGGTATCTGAGCCTATAGGCTCCCTCCACAATGCCGGGTATTTTTAGAAATGAGAACTTGCTCTATCTCAGGCTGGTTGAGAGCTTAGGCAATCAACCTGCCTATGTCTCCCAGAGTGCTAGGATTACAGGCATGAGTCACTACACCATCACTACACCTGGCTCATCTCAACATTTAGATGAAGAAAATAATTGAATATGTATGTCTAGGTGTTCATATAAAGGTATAGATAAAATACTATTAAAAAAAGCAAATAAGATGTACTTCTGGAAGGAAAAACATCAAGTATTTGTTATGCATAATTATCTCTGGTTGGTGGAATTGTTGGTGTTATTTTTCTTTTTGTTTCTGTTTACTTTCCATCTGTCTATAGTGAACAGAGGTTACTTATGAAAAAAATTATATTAAAGATGTCAGTAATCAAACAGAACTTGAAATCAAGTTTGATTACAAATAAAATAGAAAATTTAGGATTTCTAGTTGACATATAAACAAATAATTAAAATACAATGTCATTTGTTGCATAATAGTTTCCTATATACCAAGAACAAAAAGGCTGACTCTGTCAGTGATGGGTGTATTCCAGGGAAACTTTACAAAGGAAATTCTATTAGATCTAAATCCTACAGGATGTTTGAAACCTTACCAAGAAGAGAAAGCAATGAGAATGTTAGGTGTTCCCAGTAGAAGGGAATATTTTGTAGAGATAATGAATAGTGAAGGATATTCTGTAGAAAGAAGGACCACCCACATTTTCATCTATTCAAAAACCTTCAATGGGGTTGGGACACCAGAAAAAGCTATGCAATTCTCACTACCAAAGTCATTACTTCAATATATTTTCATCATGGAAAAGTACCAGGGAAGTAAAGGATGGTATATTTTGTTAAATTAAAGAAGAATATCTTAGATTTATACCATTGAGAGAATGCCTGTAAATCAAGGGTCCAGTTTCTCATGGTCCTTAATTAAATTTCTGACTTAGAATTAAAAAGTTTAGGTAACTACTGAAAAGACTGTTGATTCAAATAATCATGTAGAGTTGAAAATAATAGATCAGTCATAGACATTTCTTCCCAAGAAAGGCAGAATAGAGGTTTTCAAAACCATTGGGAGGATGTGGTCCATTTACTGATTTCCATTTCTGGACTGGATTTCTAACTGTGTGATTTCATCAAATGTGGGCTTGAGAGGAGAATTTCTGCCTGGCAGATATTTTAGACAAGAACACATTGCCCAGCATCATCAAATTTCAGGATTGCTACATTTTCCAGCAACTATTCTATTCATCCATACTTTGCATGTGCTCACTTTTTCTTTCTTTTCTTAGAGCTTTCATATGGTGATTATTTTCTTCTGGTAGTAATAAATGGCAAACTTGAACTTTCTAAACTTCCAGTTTTTCACAAAGTCAACGTATTTTGTTTCTCTCCTCAATCAGCAAGGTTAATGGGAAGAGTATGAACTCAAGGGAAAATTTGAGACCATTCATGCTATAAATTTTGGAACAAATTTATTTCTATTCTACACTATTGGGATTTTATTTCTATATAATTATTTCTTGTATATATCTTATCTCCCTCTTGTGAAGGAGTAGTCATTTCCTTCAATGCAGCAACTAAAGCATATACTTCTTTTGCATTTTTGTCCACCTCTCTACCCCACTAACACACATATAGCATTAAGTTATGTAATTTTCTGAAATTGGTGAATTTAGAAAAACTCACATTCTTCTCCTTGCTCTTCTAAAATGTGCAGAGGTACATATCATGCATTTTAAACTTCTTAATAAAGTTCTCAAATTAAATTCCTACAAGAAAAATAATTTTTTAGTCACATTGGGTCTAGATACACCTTGTTCTTGACTGAAAGGTAAGGTTTTGACAAAAGATATAAAAAGTAGCTAAAATAAAGTATATGCAAAATCATACATATAAAAATAGTAAGTTAAAATTATTTTATTTTATAGCCTTTCATTACACAAATATTTTAGTTGCTTCAGATTCCCTTTAGAGTAGTAGTTTTCAATCTTTGCTAGACACCACAGTCATTTGAGAATGCTCATAATCAAGCCTCAGGTGAAAAGGATGGAATTTGAATCTTTAGAAGAGCCCTAGAGAGAATATTTTACACATGTTAAAAGAACTAATTAAATTTAGCAGAGTTTATTTTTTTTCTTTTTTTTTTATTATAGATAAAAATATGCACCATAGATGTGGCCCAGGCAGACCTTAAACCAATAGAATTTTGGAGAACTCCACACAGCAATGTGAACAGGAAGTATTTATAAACATAAAAGGAAGTGACATACAAAAATAGGGCGATTTGTTACAGATAGACATATACTTTATTTGGGCAAAGTGTGATGAGGCATTTGCCCTCTACAGACATGGCCTGTGACTAGATGATGCTTGTAGGCTGTGACTGGCTAGACTCAGCTGCCTGTCACAAGAATATACTCTTAGATTGTAGTTTGCTTACTTGCTAAGTTAGGGTGCAGCTCACTACATATGTACTCAAGATACTGAGGTAAGTCTAGGCAAAATTTAATTTAACACACATCTCCTCAGGTAATTCCTTTTTTTTTTTTTTTTTTTTTTTTTTCCTCTTTTGGCTTTGTGCCCTGGGTATAGTGCTGTGGGATCATAGCAACCTCAAACTCCTTTGGGCTTGAGCAATACTTTCTTTTTTTTTTTTTTTTTTTTTTTTTTTTAACAAATGGGGTCTCACTCTTGCTCAGGCTGATCTCAAACTCCTGAGCTCAGGCAATCCACCCACCTTTGCCTGCCTGAGTGCTAGGATTATAGGCATGAGCCCCAGTGCCTGGCCTTTCTCAGGGAATTCTAAAGGGCAGGGCAAGTTGAGGACTACCATTCTAGGGTCCAATTCAGTTCTCTAAGAGTAGAGAAGGTTTTAAGTGTCTCAAAAAACCTGAAGATAGCCAAATTGATTTTAGGATGAACTCAATCCACAAGTACATTGAGACTGGCCATCAGGTACAATGTATGAAGCAATGCAACAGAAATTTTAAGGCAGAAGAGTCAAAAATTACTATTCCTAAGAGTCTATTAGTTCAGCCTTCTTGGTCCACTTTTGTTTGTTCAATTTAAGGCTACAGTGCCTCAATGCCTTGGTCATCTGTGTATCTTCTGACTTCTTTATATTTGGAAATTCATCAGATGTTCTGTTCTCAGATGAACCAGGTGATCTGGCATTAGAATCAACCTCTACTTCTTGAAAGACACTGCTAGCCTGGCACAGCCTCTGCTCTAGAGGCCCATTCCATAGGTACACCTCATAGCAGAGCTGAAATGACACTGCTAACATGGCTGGACATAGACCCAGGAGGAAGATTAGATTTCTGCCACCAGATCTTGACCTCTATATGATTCAGTTAAGTGTGAACATTTTCATTTTTTCCTTCTCTAATGCTTTCTTTTTTTCTTTCTTTTTTTTTTATTAAATCATAGTTGTGTACAATAATGCAATTATGAGGTACAATGTGCTGGTTTTATATACAGTTTGAAATATTTTTATCTAACTGGTTAACATAGTCTTCATGGCATTTTCTTAGTTATTGTGTTCAAACTTTTATATTCTACATTTAGTAAATTTCACCTGTATCCTTCTAAGATGTACCATAGGTGTGGACCTACTAATTATCCTCCCTCCACCCATCTTCCCCTCTCCCCTCCCTTTCCCCTTTCCTCATATTCTTGTTCTGAGATTGGGTCATAGCTTTCATATGAAAGCTATAAATTAGTTTCATAGTAGGGCTAAGTACATTGAGTACTTTTTCTTCCATTCTTGAGATACCTTGCTAAATATTTTCCAGCTCCATCCATGTAAACATGAAAAAGGTAAAGTTTCCATCTTTCTTTAAGGCTGCATAATATTCCATGGTGTACATATACAAATATTGTCTCTTGAAACCACTCTAATCAGGCTTTGCCCCCAACTCTACTATCAATGTTTGCCATTCTCCCCATTGTGAAATTCATTGGTCATCCTTGGACCTCTTCATGCCCTCTCAGGAGCATTTGATCACTCCCTTTCCCCTTGATCCATTTTCTTAACTTGGCTCCAGGGACATGACTCTCTCTTCTGCTTATCTTGTATCTCTTTACCAATCTTATTTGCTGTTTCACCTCGTCTTCCCTCTCTTAACATATTGAGATGATGCCAGGTCTCAGACCTTAGTCCTGTTCTCTATTTACACTTATTCCCTGGGTGCTGTCATGCAGTCTAACAGCTTTAAATAGCATCTATGTGTAGACAATTCCAAAAATGTTATCTCTGAGTCCTAATATGTCCTCTGAATTCTAAAATTACATAATATCCAACAGTCTACTGAAATATCTAATTGGATGTCTTAGAGGCATCTCAAACTTACCATGTCTGGAACAGAACTTTTGATTTCTAACTGTATCTTTAAATCTGCTGTTTTTAATAATAGTGTCTTTCCCATGTAAGGAATTTGCACTTCCATCCTTCCAGATTGTTTTAGTCTACATGTGTTGCTATAACAAAATACCCATAACTAGGTAATTTATACATAACAGAAATTTATTTGTCAGAGTTCTGGAAGCTGGAAGTCCAAGACCAAGGTACCAGCAGGTTTAGTGCCTGGGGAGGGCTTCCTTCTCTGCTTCCAAGAAGGTACTTTAACAGCTATGTCTTCTAGAGGGGAAGAATACTATGTGAATTGGGGATTAAGTTTTGGCATGAATTATGAAGGGGTCACAAAGATTCAAATTATAGCACAGTGGTTCAGGCCAAAAGCCTTGGAGCCTTCCCCTTTCTTTTGTAATCACATACCTGACTCATTATCAAATCCTATCAGCTCTTTCTTTGAAATATTTTTGGAACCCAACAACTCCTCACTCCTGTAGCTTGACTCAAGTATCTCTTATCTCTTACCTAGATTATTGTAACACTTTCATAACTGGGCTCCATGTATGGGCCCTGATATCTCTAGAATAGTGTTCTCAACCTTCCTAATGCCTCCTAATGCTGAGATCTTTTAATACAGTTCCTCATGTTGTGGTGACCTCCAACTATAAAATTATTTTTGGTGCTACTTCATAACTGTAATTTTTCTACTGTTATGAATAGTAATGTAAGTATCTGATATGCAGGATGTATTTTCATTGTTACAAAGAGGTCACGACCCACAGGTTGAGAAATGCTGCTCTAGAATCTCTACATAGGATCTTCTTTGCCACTAGTATCTAGAATCCAGCATGTAGTCACTCCTTTGTTTAAAAGTGTCTAATGCCACCCCATCTCAGAGTAAAGTCAAACCCTAATTATAGACTATGAAGTTCTACATATGATCTAAGCCCCCTACTTCCTGACGACATATTTATCGCCCTTTTATCTCTCTACCCAAGTCATATTGGCCTCTTTTCTTTTTCTCAAATATACCAGACATGCTCCCGCCTCAGGAATATCCTCTGCCTAGAATGCTCTTTCCCCAAATATATATACATATTCACTCCCTCATATCTGTTAAGTCCCTGATCATATGTCACTCTATTAGAGAATCCTTGTATTAGCACCTTATATAAAACAAAACATCACTGTTTCTTCAGAAACATTCTCTACATTCCTAACTCTTTTTCTGCATGGTTATCAATACCACCCAATATATTATAAATATATTTGTTTTGTCATTTATTGTCTCCTCCTTTAGTATGTCAGCTCCATGAAGACAGGGACTTTTTGCTGGATCTTCAAAGTTTAGAATGGCCCTGGCATACAGTAAGTACTCAATAAATATTTGTTGAATAAATGAATTTTCAGAGGTATACCAGATATCCTCCACCATTAACATCAGTAATTGTTTATAATATTCACTTCTTAAGGTAACTTGGTGTCATTGCAGCAGCAATTAAGGCACAGGCAGTGACTTGTTTCAGTAGAGTCACAAGTCAAAAGTAGAGAAAGCCTAGGAGTAATACAGAAAATCTGGAAGAAAAAAGTATATGGCTCATAAAATATTTTCAGTAAAAAGGATACTAGTAGCATCTTTTGTTTTTCTCCATTAGAATGTCAGCTCCATGAAAGCAGCAGTTTATTCTATTCACTACCATACACCAGTGCCTAGAAAAGTTCTTGGCACATAGTGAATACTCAATAAATAACTTGTTCAATGACTGGATAAATAATTCTAGACTAACATTAGGACAGAGGATAAACTACAGTCTGGAGATAATGAAACCAGTTAGTAGGCTGTTGTAATGCTCCCCAAAGAAGCTGTGAACTTGTGACCCTGTGGGCTTTTTGACTGTACCTAGAGCTCAGGTCTCAGCAAGATTAGCCAACATATGAGATACTAGTTGCTGTGGTAAATCTCGCCTGTTATGATTTATATCTCAGCCTCCAACTTAATTATTGCTCACTTATGCCTACTTTAAGGGCTTCTCTACTATTACAACTTGGTATTCTTCTCATGGTACCCTAGGGAAGTAAGTAAATGTCATATGACCCCACTATCTTGCTATCAATACAACCTCAGAAAGCTGCTGGCATAGGTCACCAATGATGTAGTTGATGATGACTATTTAAAAGTCACAGAACCTTTGTGACCTCATGCCTGCTTCAGAGGTAGCTTGATAAAACATAGCAGAGGGTTGCTGGGGCTTAACTTCATTCAAGTCACTAAGATATCCTCAACCTTGCTGCTGGAGGAAAAGCCATAAAAAAAGACTGTATTTTTAGATTTTTTCAGTTTCAGCTTATCAGACTTCTTGAGTCAATTGCCAAGAAACTTCCTGTGAAGAACAATTTTCTAGAAAGCACTTAATTCATCTTGTTGAGAAAGCTTATTTGAATCATGCAGTGCATAGGGGATATCAGTCAAGAGGTCTGGCAAGACTGCATCACCCTCTTCCTACAAACTGAAATGTGTTGTGATGCAGCAATTATCACCAATTCCCCACCCTGGTTATTAGCTTCTTATTCTGAAGGCAACTTGTTCCAGTTGAACCAGGAAGAAATTCAGATCTTGCTTGCAAGGGAAGGGAGAGAGAAGTTGTTTCACCAGGGAATCACCCTTGCGGGGATGAAATGCTTGTTGATCCGGGACAACCTGTACACTGAGGGCAACAATACCATGGACCTACGCACCAAAGGCCAGAGTAGAGGCAGCCAGGCAGTGACAGTAGTTCAGATCGAATCTGTATACCTTGTGGTGATGGGACAAAAAGGAACAGAAGGAGGGCCTCTCAATCTCAAAGCTTTTGAGATGGCAGGTTACATCAAAGAGGCCATTCATCAACACATGGCCCACTTCTGATCAAATAAAAAAAATGGTGTTTGACCTGTAAATTTGAATTCTGTGTAATGTATTTTATCTGTTAAATTAACATGTTATTGAGGGAGATCCCAGATCAGGTTTGGAAGGGGGTTGCATATCTATGTGTATGTGGAGAGAGGGTATGGGTTGGAGAGCAAGTATTTCCTTCAGGCATTTGTGCTCTGGGCCTTTGTTTTATTCTTTTTTATTTTTTTTAATGCCTAGAATATCATTTTTCCATTCTCAGCAACTTGTAAAGAGAGTGAAAGACAAAACCAGAAAATCTTGGTTCTAAGCCTATCTTTTCCTTGTGATATATATATATATATATTTTTTTTTTCTTTCTTTCTTTCTGGATCTCAGTTTTCTTATCTGTACAATGAGGAATGCACCATGTCTCCAGAGCCCTTCAAGCTCAGGAAATCTAAGAGCCAATTCCAGTTACTATTTCCTTTAGGTAACTGTCTCTGACTGCCTTAATCTTTGGAGCTGATGCTGATTTGAACTCCTTTAGCACCAATATTCTGCATCATTTGGTCTAATCACATTCTTCCCATTTCTTGGATAACTGTTTTGCATCTTCTTTAACTTTTCACACACACACATTAGGTTTTTTGTTTGTTTGTTTGTATTTACAGATAGGGTCTCACACTGTCATCCAGACTGAAGTACATAATTACAGTGGCAGATCATAGCTCACTTTAACTTTGAACTCCTGACCTCAAGCAATCCTCCTACCTCAGCCTCTCAAGTAGCTAGGAGTACAGATGCTCATGATTACACTTATCTAATATATATATATATATTTTTTTTTTTTTCTTTTTTTCTGTAGAGGCCTCGGTCTGGTCTTCAACTTCTGCCCTCAAGTGATCTTCCTGCCTTGGTTTCCCAGAGTGCTGAGATTACAGGTATGAGCCATGGAGCCCTATCCATATTAGTTTTATTTCCCAACTTAATCATACACTTTCAGAGGACAATGTCTTTTACTTCTCTATTACCTTCCTACAATAAGCCAGTTGGGGCTCTGCCAGAGAGGTGAGTTGGTTACAGGTATAACATTGCTTATCAGGCAGAGATAGATTCTCCAAAGTAGAGATTCTATAGGTTGTGAATAATCAAGGTGTTTATGGGTACATTTTTCTCTTCCATTTGGTAGCTCACCTTCAGACCATTTATGCCTTCATTAGTGTCATCATCAGTGGAAGCATGGGTGGGAAGTAGCTAAGAAAGGAGGTGAAAATAAAAATCTAACCAGTCTGTCTTGTGACTAGAAACTCTGGGACAAGCTGGAGTGAGAAATGGCAAAAATTAGAAATATGATATGGAGTAATAAAACATAGTTCTTATTTGTCTCTGCTGTCATTAGTCCTAGGATCAGTGATTATTGTAGGGCAAGTGTTCTGATTTGGACAGATTGGAGAGAAACTTAGGCACTGAGGGCAAGTGCAACATATTTTATTCATCTCATAGCAGCTGGTGAGCTACATGGGAGGTCCACCCCTATCCAGCTCATGGTAGCTGGTGAGCTATATAAAGGGTCCACGGTCCATACAAGTAGAATGTACTATAACACCTTTATACCCAGGGATAACAGTAGAGGCAAGATGCCGAGAGGTAGTTACATAATCATGACTTCATTATGTACAACAGTTATGGTTATTCAGGAAAAACATAGCAACTTCTGGCAGTATTGTGGGTGAGAAAGCCAAAACAATTTTGTCTGGCCCTACAATTATGAAGAACCATTTACTGTGTTAATTACAGGAGCTACCTGTGCCACACACATCCACACACATACTATATTCAAATTACTATTATTTTTAATATTACTCAATAAAAACATAATAAAATATTTACATGTTTTTATGCCAATGCTTCAAAATGTGGTATGTATTTTACATTTATAACACATCACAATTTAGACAAGCTTAATTTAAAGTGCTCAGTAGTTGCCTTTATCTAGTAACTGCCTTATCGGAAAGCAGTTCTAGGTCAACTCTGATGCAATATTTGAAATTTTCTTTCAGCATTTCTGCCAATACATCTGCCATGCAATATACATCATGCAAGACAATGCCTAGGTAATTAGTGAAAACATTAAGAAAGGGGAAAAAGAGGCTTCCTAGATAAAATTCTAGTAGGGATAAGACAAGCGAAAATAGAAATTATAGAACGGTGATTAAATGCTATGAAAGACTTTGTTCATTCAAATTTGTTGTGCACTCCCACTATGTGTCTGGCATTATTCTAGACACACAGTGGACAAAATAGACAAAAATCCAGGTTATGTTCTAGTGAGAGAAAAAGATAATTTGAATAATAAGAGGTGGGTAGGTTGCCTAAGCTCACAGATTCAAAACCAGCCTAAGCCAGAGTGATACCTCATCTCTAAAAATAGCTGGGCACTGTGACGGGCACCTATACTCCCAGCTACTTGGGAGGCTGAGGCAAGAGAATCATTTGAACCCAAGAATTTGAGGTTGCTGTGAGCTATGAAGCCTTGGCACTCTACCAAGGGTGACAAAGTAAAAGTATGTTTATAAAGAAAAAAAAGTTGGTAAATACTATGAAGACCATAAAAGTAATGTAAGGGGAGGGAGAGAGTGATGGGAGAAACTATTTTTAATAGGGACGTCAAAGGCAGCCAATCTTGAAAGAGGATATCTGTGTAGAGATTTAAGGAAGTAAAAAAGTGAGCCATGTTAAAAACTGAAGGAAGTGTTTCGGGAAGAGAGAACAACCTATTCAATGGCCTTGAAGCAGGAGCGTGTTTGGTCCAATGAGGAACCACCAGGCCAGTGTGGTTGCTGCCTACTAGGACAGTCCCCTGTTCCCTCACCTCCTGCAGCATCCTCAATTATAGTGATGAGGCAGCAAGTGCTACCTCCCAGGGTGGAGCAACAAAGCAGAGCTAAAGCTTTTGCTATCTTCCTTCTGGGTACTCTTTTTCGGATTAAATTACATTAACTTTTTTTTTTTTTTTTTTTGGCAGCCACATCACAATGCTGACTCACATTGAGCTCCTAGTTAACTAAACCCTCTAATAAGGCTTTTTTTTACCTTGGTGGATGTTATAAAAAAGAGCTCAAAATAGTGGTGGGTTAGTGAGCCCTCAAAAAAATTAAATGTGGAAGTGGCTGCACTAGAGTCCTCATCTTTGACAGAGTCTCAATGTGGCATAATACAGATCCCTGGAGGGAAAAAGAAAGAGGTAAGCTGGAGGGTGGGGAAGGGGAATCTTTAAGATAATTGAGCCTTCTACATTATTCTTTGAGGCCTGGATCTCCCAAGTAAAGAGATAAAAATAAAGCTCCTGAGGAAAAAATGGCTTTGCCAGTTAATTATAATTATTATAGAACAAGCTAAAGCACCCAGATGATCCACTGAATAAAAAACTTAATTGGGTCTATGACTGACTGAGATCCAGGGATAGCAGGCTTGGAAGAGAAAAAGAGCCCAGGTAGTTGCCACCTGGAGAATCCTGCCCTTTCCAGCCAGAAAGAAGCACGTCATTGCTGGATAGGGCAGTGGCCCTAGCCTGTTGCTATGGTGAAGTCTTTCCCAAGAGACTCAATGTTCCTATATAAATAACCTTGAACTGTATATGAAGAGAAACCAATGGACTGTCCTATTCCCTGAAGACATAAGGGAAGGCCATCATAGGAAAAATCAGGGCCAGAACAGGGAAGTATGAATTATAGTAAAAAAAAAAAACCTGTCTCTTCTCTTCATCTGTCTTAGCCCCTGGTGTTTTGGGTCCTCACAGTGGCATTTAGAAGCTAGCCTTGGCTGGGTGTAGACTTGCTCACACCTGTAATCCAAGAACTCTGGGAGGCTGAGGTGAGAGGATCCCTTGAGATCAGGAATTTGAGACCACCCTGAGCAAGAGCGATACTCCACTAAAAATAGAAAAACTAGCTGGGCATTGTGGCTCCTCCAGTCCTAGCTACTTGGGAAGCTAAGAAAGGAGGATCCCTTGGACGCAGGAGATTGTGGTTGTTGTGAAGATATGACAGCATGGCACGCTACCCAGGGCGACAGAGTGAGACTGACTAACAAAAAAAAAAAAAAGAGAGAGAAGAAGAAGCTAGTCTTAACCTTCCTGTGTCTGCCATCTTGCTGTCCACTTTTCCTCTCTGGCACCTTATAGTTCAGTTACATTGAACTCCTCATTGTTTTCAGGACATGCCTCACAATTTCTACCATAGTGTTCTCAGAATTCATGCTCCCTCTCATCCTTTGCTTCCCTCTCCATTCTCTAACAATCTCAAGGCCATATCCTTCCCAATTTTCTAGCCCCAGCCACCAGGCCCCTTCCTCTAAGGATGTTATCTATTTCCCAAATTTGAATGTGTTACCTCATGCCATGTTATTCCTCACCTGGTTCGTTGTACTTCTTCCATGACACTTAATGCTTTCAACTTTTAGTCCTTACTATGCATTACATTACATTTCCTTACATTTCTTCTCTCCCTTATTAGCCTTCAAGTTCCCCAAGAGATTACTATTTGACTGTAACCTCCATTAGCAAGTATCTATACTGGGAAATTCTCAATTAATAACCAACTTGTTGGATGATTAAATGAACAACAGATGTAACAAATGAATAGATGAAAGAACCATTTCCCAGGTAAGCTTCCTTGGTTTCCTTCCTGTTTCAATTATTGGAAAATGAAAGGAAGGGAAGTTGGTAATGATTTCTCTTAGTCCCTTTCCTCCCCTACTCCCCAGCACTAGCCACTAGTGCACTTGCCTCTAAGCACGGGTGGGGGAGTGGGGGCGGATCTCACTCTGGGAAATATTTTTAACTCAGGTTTTGAGGCTTTATGTAATTATTATGTTCCCTGCATGGGACACTCCCTGCCAAGTGAATGGTAGACCCACTTCATCGTATAGGAATTGAGTGGAAAAACTGCCTTTGGGTGCTATCATTGCTCCTTATTCCACTAAATGAATTTGCATGCTCTCTGCTAATTAACAGTTCTACAGATTGCATATTTGTTTATTCATATGTTTATTTTATTGTCAGATTGTCTAAATGGGCATTTACAACCGAGTGAAAAGGTTTGAAATCTGTATCTCAGCCCTGAGCTATCACTAACTGACCCTAGACTAGTCACTTAACCTCTGGTTCTTCACTAGAATATGAAGATGTTGATACTTGCAGGATTGGTATGAGGAGTAAATAAAAGAATGGGCAGAAAGTGCTTCTAAAATTGTAAATTGCTGTAGATATCAGGTTATCACTGGAGATGGGATTAAATTAGAGCCATCTCTATTTAGATGTGTACTTAGAAACAGGTGATAGAATGAGATTCCATGTGATTGACAACAGAGTCTGAAAACCTTGGCTTTAAAGTACCAGTTACAAAAAAGGCTTCGATTGATTTTTAAGGTGGTTGGGGGAGGGGATTGAATGAAGTACTATCTTTTGTGGAAAGGGTGGGAGGCAGTTCATAGGAGAGCAGCAAACATCATCCTCATCCTTGTGACCTAAAGTGGAACAGGGTAGTCATTTCCTAATGATAAAGCACTGTTTTAGTGTTTTAGAGTTATTAAAAAATGTTTTGCCATTTATCATTCATAAATATTTGTCAAATTATTAGACAGATATTTATTAAGTACCTACTGTGTATTTACTGTAAATAGATAAATTGCAGTGCAATGTGATAAGTGGTATTAGTGAGTTCATTCATTCATCCAAATACTGTGTGCCCACTTTGTTTCAAGCACTATTCTAGGCACTAATAACACAACCCTGGCAACACAACAATGAACAAAATAGAAAAGACTCACTGCTCTCATGGAACTTACATTCTAGTCTGGGAGACAGATAATACACAAAGTAAATAAAATGATGTAGTATGTCAGATGATGATGAGTGCCAAGAAAGAAAAAAAAGAAAAAGAAAAAAAGAAAGAACGCTTAGAAGGGAGATGGGGAGTGCTAGAGTAGAGTAGGGCAAGATTTACAATTTAAAATAAGGAAGTTAAAGAGTACTTTACTTACAGGCAATAGTAAAGAAAAACCTGAAGTAAGTAAAGAGAAACTCATGCATATATCTAGCAGAAGAGTATTCTAGTCAAGTTCAAAATCTATAAGGTGAAAGCAAGTTTGATATATTTGAGACTGGAGTGTAGGGAATAAGGAGGGGAAGGGAATAGTAGGAAGATGAGATGAGAAAAGTTATGTGGGCTAGGTCTTATAGGACTTTAGATTTTACTCCAGATTATTTGGGGTGCCTTTGGAGAATTTTGAGAGGGTTGATGAAATCTGACTTATATTTTAATGAGATAACTCTGGCTACTATGTTGAGAAGAGACTACAGGAGAGCAGAGGAGGAAGCAGGGAAATCTGTCAGGGAGCTACTGCAAATGATCCCCGTGAAAAGTGGTGGTGGAATATACCAAGGTGGTAGAAGGGGAGACGGAGATGGTAATAACCAATCAGATTCTGCATATGTTTTGAAAGGAAAGCAAACAGAATATGCTATGGATTGAATATGGATTGTGAAAGAAAGAGAATATTTGACAATAACATCAATGTTTTGGACCTGAGCAACAGAAAAATGTTGCCAACTTGCTAAGATGGACAAGAAAGCAGGAGGAAAGTTGTGGTGGGAAGAGTGAGGGGTTGTAGATGGGAAGCTGAGTTTTGATCAGGTTAAGTTTGAGATCCCTATTAGACATCAAAGTGGAAACATAACATGTTAAATACACAATATGTTATATGAGTCAATGTATATATCTGGTAACAAAGAGAGAGGTTTGGATTGCAGATATCAATCTTGGAGTTTGGGGGTTTTCAAAATATATCTAGTATTTAAAGCCAGAAGAATAAATGAGATCAACAAGTGTGTGAGTACAGGTAGGAAAGCCACATTTACAGTCTGTGACAGGACTGGAATCAGTGGCACACTGGTTTAACAGCCAGTCCTCTGAAGGAAAGAAGCCCTGATTTGTAGCATTTGCCAATTACCATGATGTAAATTCTCCCACCACAGACAATTTCATTTATTTTCAAATTTCAGATTAATATGAAGGTACAAACGATTTGGTCACAATATTTTCATTTGTTAGATATGATCCCTGTTCTAGTAGTGCCCCTCACCCAGGAGGTGTGCCGTATATACCCTAACATTGTGCCCATTAGGTGAGAGCACACCAATCCTCCACATTCATCCTCTCTCCCCATCCCCCTCTCCCCATCCCTCTCTCCCCAATTTGAATTAAATTGAGTTTTTCTCTTCTGTGGGAGTGAATTAGTTCATCTACTGGGTTCATATTAGTATTGAAATAAAATGATACTTGCTTTTCCACTCTTGTTATAGTTTGCAAAAGAGAATGTTCTCCAACTCTGTTCAGGTTAATACAAAAGATGTAAAGTATCCATCTTCTTCTGGCTAAATAGTATTCTATGGTATGTATGTAGATACAGATATATAGATATGAAACAATAGACAATCCTGTGCAAATATCCTTATAATAAAATATTTTTTTTCTTCTAGGTAGACAACTAATAATGTGAATTCAGAATGAAATGGAAGTTCTATTGTGAGTTCTTTGAGGATTCTCCATACTTCTTTCCAAAGAGGCTGTATTAGTTTGCAATCTCATCAACACCGTAAGTGTTCCTTTTCTCCACAACTGTGCCAGAATCTACAGTTTTGGGACTTTGTAATGTGGGATTTTCTCACTGAGGTTAAGTGATATCTCAAGGTGATTTTAATTTGTATTTCTCTTATGATTTGGGACAATGAGCATTTTTTCATGTGTTTGTTGGCTATTGTCTGTCTTCTTGGGAGATTTTATTCACATCTCTTGCAGAGTGGTAGATGGGATTGTTTGCTATTTTTTGTTGAATAATTTGACTTCTTTGTAGATTCTAGTTATCAACCTTTGTTATATTCATAACATGCAAATATCTTGTCCAATTCTGAAGGTTGTCTATTTGCTTTGTTTTATCTTTAGCTGTGCAAAAGATTTTTAGCTTAATTAAGTCAGATTTATTTATTTTTGTTGTGGTTGTGATTGTCAGAAGTCTTCTTCATAAAATCTTTGCCAAGCCCAATATCATTAAGAGTTTCTCCCACACTTCTTTTAGGATTTTTATTATTTCATTACTTAGATTTAAATCTTTTATTGATCCTGAGTCAATTTTTGTAAGTGGTGAGAGGTATGGTTCTAGTTCAGTCTTGTGGTTATCCAGTTCTCCCATTTATGAAGTAGGGATTCTTCTCCCCAGTGTATGGTCTTGTTTAGTTTATTGATGATCAAATGGCTTTAAGACACTGTTTTCATCTCTAAATTTTCTGTTCTGCTCCATAGATATACGTCTTTATTTTTGTGCCAATACCATGATGTTTTTATCATTGTGGACTTGTAATATAACCTGAAGTCTGGCAGAATGATGCGTCAAGGTGTGAACTAGTCTTTATTATTATCATCAGTACTATTGCTACTCCCCCAATTAGGACATCAGGACTCTGCTCTACAAAGTCCCACCTCAAAAGAAAATGGAGTCAGAACTTGGCAAGGACAAAGCAGAATCTTTAAAACTGTTAGGAATAGGGAGGATTCTGCTCCTGGCAGGACCAGAGATTTGTTTCCTAGGCCAGGGCTGGTTAACATTAAAAGTGGCTTTGTTTCTCTGTGTACATTTCTGAAAGAGTTGGTGACCCCATGGCCACTACTTTATGTTCTCTCTACCTCTTTTTTCTGTCCCTCTGGGTAAAAGAGGAGATACTAGGCATTTATCATGTATGTTAGGAGCCTAAGAAAGATGGATGGAATTGTCCAGTGGCCCAAACTCAGAGAGAGAGGCCTGAGCACTAGAGGGAATGACTCATTTCCATGAGCTGAAGTGGAATGGAAATTAAACTGATTACAAATCCAATAGCCAAAGAATTATTTTTAACCACTTGCACCTGTTGTGTCTTGGCTCTGGAAATCACACATATGCAAAAGTAGGGTAAGGATCTGGAGCTTTTAGGATCGGTCAGAGTTGAGCAATCTTTTTCAGGGAGCAGTAATTGTTTATCTGTGTCCACCTTATCTCCCTCCTAAGTGTGTACCGCTTCTTCATGGAAGATTCAGTGCATATGGACATAACCTCCCTAAGGCCTCAGAACTATCTTTTCAGTTGTGAACTAAAGGCTGAAAAAGAATATAACTTTAAGGTGGATAATTATGAAAATGTATCTTTAAGAAAAGTAAGTTTAGGGACTGGTGTAAAAAAGTGAATTGCACATTGTTGAAGCAGAGGCAATGAATTATGAAGGCAGTGTAATTAAAGTAACACTGGCAACTTTGAAAATATCTGTACAGCCAATGGTTTCTCTTGGGGTCTTTGAAGTAACACTAGCTGTAGTGTTATGGTTGAACTATGGTTCGGGGCCTGTGCATATTTGTGGGCAGAACTTAGTAGCTATGGAAGAAGATGCAGAGTCAGAAGAAGAGGATAATGTGAAACTCTTAAGTATGTCTGGAAAGCAATCTTCCCCTAGAGATGGTAACAAGATTCCACAGAAAAAAGTAAAACTCACTGATGATGAAGATGAGGAGGAAGAGGAAGATGAGGACACTGAAGAAAAAGCTCCAGTGAAGTAATCTGTATGAGACACTGCAGCCAAAAATGCTCAAAAATCAAACAGAATGGAAAAGATTCAAAACCATCAACACCAAGATCAAAAGGTCAAGAATCTTTCAAAAAGCATGAAAAACCTCCTAAAATACCAAAATAATCTAATTCTATAGAAGACATTAAAGCAAAAATGCAAGCAAGTATAGAAAAAGGTGGTTCTCTTTTCAAAGTGAAAGCCAAGTTCATGAATTATGTGAAGAATTGCTTCTGGATGACTGACCAAGAGGCTATTCAAGATCTCTGCCAGTCGAGGAAGTCTCTTTGAGAAAATAGTTTTAAGCAGTTTGTTAAAATTTTCCACCTTATTTAATTTCTGTAATAGTAGATATCTGGCTGTCTTTTTAAAATAGTTTTAAACAGTTTGTTAAACTTTTCTGCCTTATTTAATTTCTGTGACAGTAGATATCTCACTGTCTTTTTTATAAGTCAGAGTCAGAACTTTCCCTACTGTGTTTGATAAATGTCGTCCAGGTTCCATTTCCAAGAATGTGTTCTCCAAAATGCTTGTTTAGTTTTTAAAGATGAAACTTCACCCTGCACTTGGTTTTAAGTATGTATGGAATGTTATGATAGGACATAGTAGTAGTGGTGGTCAAAAATGAAAATGATGAGGAGACAAAGATATGCACGTGAAATAAACTCAGTATTTTAATGAAGTAACACTGTTTCTCTTTAAAAAATGAAAAATTTCTCCAGCTTAGGAAAGAAAAGAAATCATATTCAGAAAAAATAGAATCGCCTTACGCAAATGCAGATTTTACCTGGTCCTCAAAACATAAACTGTGGCAAAGAGAGAGGTTAAAGGAGACAAAAATTTATTTAGAATGAGGGGAGAAGGCTTAAAAATCAGTAATCTCTCCAGATGATCTGTGGCAAATCCTTATGTAAGGGGCTAAATTTCTAGCCTTAGCTGGTCTTTCTCCCACATAGTACTTCAGGTATAAGAATGCCTTGCATTTTCTTACACATTAATCTAGGCTATTTTATAGTTAACTGCACTCTCTCAATTCAAAATCCTTTGCTTTTACCTTTTCTTAAATTTAGTAGTTCACAGATTATGATATACATAAGAATATTCCAGAAGCTATTCCTTAAACTGAGTGGTTAGCATATTGGTGTGTATTGTATTAATATATATGCACTTTTATGTGGAAAAAAAGTACTTGTAAACAAGGAAACAGAGGGACCTTTTTAAAGCTGCAAATTCCCCAGATCCATTTCCTTATAATGTTCTAATTTGGTAGATGATTCTGGTATTGGTGGTCAACAGTCCACACTTGAAGAAGCAACAACATTGGGAGTTGGTTTAGGTAGTTTCCTTGGTGCCATATTTTTATGAGAGCTCAACTGGAAATTAGAGATTGTACTCTTTTATTCCTGGTTAGGTTAGCTAAAGGTTTATCTATTTTATTGGCCTTTTCAAAAAAACAACTTTTTGATTTATTGATCTATTATATAATCCTTTTGCTTTCAATTTCATATAATTCTGCTCTAATTTTAGTTATTTCTTTTCTTCTGCTGGGTTTGGGGTTGGAATGTTCTTCCTTTTTCAGTTGCTTGAGCTGTCCCATTAAGTTGTTGATTTCCTCTCTTTCCGATCTCTTATGGAAGGCTTGCAATGGTATAAATTTCCCTCCTAGGACTGCCTTTGTGTCATCCCAGAGTTTCTGGTAATTCATGTCTTCATTATCATTTTCTTCCAAAAATTTGGTAATTTCCTTTTTAATCTCATCAAGAGCCTGGCTATCATTAAGCATGGGGTTATTTACTTTCCATGATTTTGTATGAGCATGCAATTCCTGTTGTTAACTGAGTTCAACTTTTATTCCGTGATGGTCTGAGAAAATACAAGGAATGATTTGTATTCCTTTAAATTTGCTGAGGTGAGACTTGTGACCTAAGATGTGATCAATTTTGAAGGACATTGCATGGGCTGATGAGTAGAATGTGTATTCAATTTTGTTAGGATGAAATGTTCTATAGATGTCTGTTAAATTTAATTGTTGAATGGTCCATCCAGTTTAGGTCTATAATTTCATTGCTTAGCTTCTTTTTTAATTAATTATTTTTTATTAAATCATAACTTTGTACACTGATGCATTTATGGGGCTCAGAGTACTGCTTTGATATACAATGTGAAATGTTTACACTGAATTAAGTAACACATCCATCACAATTATACTCTTTTCTTAACAGTTTTGAAATGTACAATTGCATCATGCACATTAGGTGAGATTGCCCCAAATACCCCCCCTCCTCCCATATTTCTCCTCGCCTCTCCTCTCTTTCCTCTTCCCTTCTAATTTCTGGACTATAGTTATGTTTTGCTATTTGTATAAGTGTGTAGGTGGTTATATATTGATTTAATAGTAGTATTGAGTACATTGGATACTTTTTTTTCATTCTTGAGATACGGTATATACTCGAATATATACGGTACTTTACTAAGAAGAATATATTCCAGGTCCATCCAGGTAAACATAAAAGATGTGAAGTCTCCATCTTTTTTTTTACTTTAATTTTTACATATACACGTGTTAATTAGGTTTCCATTTTTTTGCCTTCACAAAATTAAAAAGACTTAAAATTAAATAACAATAACAATGTTTAAAATATGGATTAGAAACAAAAACCTTGCAAAGAATGAATGAACATAAATTCATTCAGAAAAAGAATCAGACAATTGCTTCATCGAAATATTAAGCAATAATAATAATGATAATAATGCAAAGAAAGTAACATTCACATTGTCAAATAAGAGTATGTCTATTATAGAATGCTTTGACTCTGAGATTCAAAGCATAGAGTCATCAGCTAACTTCTTATTTTTTTTAAGTTTCAAAAAAAAAGAGTTTTTCTTCCTGTACAAAAGTTTAGAACAGAATTAATGATAGTCACAAAGAAAATTGAATCTCAAAATGAGAGTTAATTTTAGGAAACCAACACTTAATACAAGAAAGGGAACCTATTAGCATACTACATATTTCTGCTGTGAATAATATTCAGTAGGTATAACAATGTAAACACTGACTATTGCTTTAACACCCTAAAATGCATTATAACTATAATTGGTGGGAGATTGTTGGGGGAAAGGAGGGAGGAGGTGGAGGCTACAACCAGTCTGAGTCCTCTACTATAAAAACAAGTAAAATCGGCTTGCCGTAGTATGTCCTGAAATATTTTGTAAAAGTTGAGGAAGGCCCGTTGTCCATATTTAGGAGCTTTATGATCCCTGCTCCCACCGTTTTTCCCGACTCCTTGACTCATTTGACCCTTGTTCTCATCTCTCTTCTCTAACCCACTTTTGACTTTGCATTAACCCTTGCTGGCGTAATCTGTTGTTGCTTCATTGGAAGGAAGTATAGAAGTAATTGGCAGAAGGGCTGCCTCTGAGGGAATCGTCAGAATCCAGAGGTCAGCAGATCGCAAACACTTTGAGACAGATGACGCCAGGTGCAATGTCCTTGAAGAAGTAAAATCCAAACACCAGCTTCCCTTCTCAATCAAGAGTGCCTGGTCAAGAGGGGAAGTGAATAAGCAGAGCATTTTAAACCAACAGCCGGGTACTTCCTGCTCCTTAACTCTCAAACACCAGGCACAGCTGAGAGTCTTAGGGCACTGGAAAGCAGATAACTAGAGAAGACAGAGCATGAGGACTGAATAGGGAAGTTTGGGTGCTGTATGTTTAATATTTATTGACACATATCAACCTGCACATATCAGCGTATCTCACCTCCCAGTTTCTAGGCAAAGATTGTCACATGGAATATTCCGCTCTCTAGATGCCAGGTAATTGAAGCCTCTCTCTCAATGGCAGCAATGATGAGGTGGGGATGGGCCTGCTGGAAAAAATGCAGAAGTTTAAAATATGCACCTCTCTGTACATTAGTTTTCATAGATGCGATCATCTCTACATGCTGCTCTGTAACTTTTTCACAAATTAAAATATGAAATTCCTACTTAGTAAACTATACATCAGTAAATAATTCATTCTCTAAATATTTTTTGGTGATCTCCTGAGGTGCTTGGCTGGGCTTTGAGACACAATAGTGAACGGGGACACTCCTGGACTTGATGGTCCTTTTTCTTGGGTCTGTAATTTATTATTTGAATCATTTCAACAAGGTGTATAATATATCAATGTTCTTTTTCTCCCCAGGGTTCTTGACGTAAATTTACACATTTAGCAATAACAGAGCCAGACTTTGGACCCAGATTCTATTCCAAAATCTGTACTTTTACTGCATATGTTTTATATGTAAAACTAAAGTTCAGAAAAGAAAGAATGTGATACACTGACTAAAGAAGTGTGAAGAAAAAGTTTAGGGAGTTTTAAAAACTTTGCCACATTTGCTTTACCTCTCTCTCAATAGATTTAAGTAGATGCATATAATTAAAAATAATTTAACTTACTTAACAATTACTTCCAGATATCATGAACATTTATTCCTATATATTTCAGCATGAATACCTTAAGAATATAAAACTACAATATTATTGTTACACCCCCTAAAGTTAACATTGATATGATAATATTTTCTAACACAGGACCTTATTCAAGATTTTCCATGGCTTTGTGAGACCAGCGAGTTGTTTATTCATTGCCTTTGGAACAGCTTTCAGCTGAAAATGTAACACAAGTAAGTAGGAAAAGACCAGAGAGAAGTGGGGAATGACACCCTGGCAGCTCAAGTGCAAACCAGGGTGAGGTAGGGTCTGATCATGAAGAAAAGAGATATTATTAACTAAAGTCTGGAACTTTTTTTTTGTTTTAATAACAGGGTCTTGCCTCATTGCCTAAGCTGGAGTACACTGGTATGATCATAGTTCACTAAGTTTCAGACCCCTGGACTCTAATAATCCTCTTGCCTCATGCTTCCAAGTAGCTGGGACTACAGGCATGCACTACCATGCCTGGATAATGGTTTTATTTTTTTGTGGAGACAGGGTCTCACTATGTTGTCCAGGCTATTCTCAAATCGGGGCCTCAAAAGATCCTCCTGCTGTGGCCTCCCAAGTGCTGGGAATTTGGGTGTGAGCCACCACACCAGCCTAGAAAAGGAGGACATTGCTATTAATGGCATTTCTAGAGAGTTGGCTGGAGTTCATAGAAGACATGAGGTGAGGATGTGTTTTCTTTCCCTGATCAGAAAAGAACCATTATCCACCCTGAACTTGAAAGCATTTGGAGATAGAGCTGTGGAATTGTTCCAATTTGGCATTGTGGTAGGCAGCTCTTGAATGGTCCCTAATGATCCTCACATCTTTGTATTCACACCCTGGTAGTTCCTCCCACATTGCACCATGGATGGACAGTGCAACCAGTGGAACATGGCAGTGATGTACTACCCCTTCTGAGATTAGTTTAAGCAGACACCGTGGCCTCCATGTCTGCCTCTGTTCTTGATCATCTGCTTTGTAGGAAGCCAGCTGCTGTGTTGTGAACTGCCCTGTGAACAGTCCCACAGCTAAGCAGCTGAGGCATCTGGCTAACAACCATATATGAACTTTGAACTGGTTCCTCTGACCCAGTCTGGCCTTCAGATAACTTCAGCAACAGTTTACTATTAACTTGTGAAAATCCTGAGTGGAACTGCTTGGCGAAGGTACTCTTAAATTCTCGACTTCAGAAACTGTGTAAAATAATAGATATTTGTTATTTAAACAGGCAAAGTTGGAGATTAAAAAAAAAAAATATATATATATATTGCTTAGTAATATATTAGTTTAGCTGAGCTAAGCTACATTTACCAGAAATCTCCCTTCCTGTATGTTTCTGGTTACTCTGGGTCACAAGGAAATTTCTCATGGGAGATTTGGAAGATGGAAGGGAGGCAGTAGCCTTTTATACCACACATGTAGTCACCTACCTGCTAATTCATCTAGCTGGTGTGAGACCAGTGGCCAGGCTTGCAGCTGGGTCCTTTTTCAGCTTGTCTGCCTCCTGAGCTGGGTATCAGGGCTTAGTGCTGTGAAGAAGAACATAGCTCCTGCAGGACACCTGCACCACCCCGTCAGAGCAGTGTGAACCATCAACTTCCCGTGTAAGCTCACGAGCCCCACCTGTGCATCTGCAGTCCAGGTTGCTCTGCCTCTCTCCCATTCTACCTTCCATCTTTCCTTCCCAAACGCAGTCTTTGTGGACATCAAGTCCAGCTTCAGACATGAAGAAAACGAGCCTACAGAAACTGCTTAACAATTCAAAAATTGAGTAAGGTCAAATCTCTGTATGGATGTGATATACATGTATGTGTGTGTGTATATACATACAAGAGCAAACATGCCTGTCCCCCTCTACCCCCCGACACACACATACACTTGTCACTTGGTTTGGGTTGCATAAGATCAGCTGGATCCATTACCAGGAAGGAATAGGTCATATTTACTGGCACATTTAATGACTTGTTTTTCTCTTCTGTTTCTTCCAGCTCCAGTTATCTACCCTTTTATCTAGTATGCCTACAAAGTAAATTCTATCATGCTGTTTTCTCTAGGAGTAAAACATCAGTATGCTTGCAAATGAAACCTGAGATGTAGTAATTAAAATGATAATAATTCAGAATGACATTGAAAGGAGAAAGATACTGACAGTTCCATGTGTTTGAGGGGCAAAATAAAGACAAAGTAATGCTGTGAATTCCTCACATGCTCTCCTTGCATGAAAGTGGAGGGAGAGGCCTCCATTGCTCTTCTAACAGGTTCAACCTAGAGATGAAGACAGGAGCCCCAACAAAGCAATCAGTAACGTAGTTTGCACCCAGGGTAAGCCTCACACTTGTGTATTCATTTGGTCTATGAAAGCCCTCCATGTGCTTTCTTCCTTGTAAGAAAGACATAATTGTGGGAAGTATTACACTATTTATTTTTAAAACTGGTATTATTCTAGTATATAATGTTTAGAGGAGGAAGGAATTGATGTTTTTAAGATACCCACCACCAGCATGGAATTGGATAGGTACTTCACATAAACTATTTCACGTGATCTACACAATGCCTGAGGCTGATGACGGCTGCCAGTGTTTAACAGGGGTAAGACAGGCTCAGAGAACTTGCCCAATTTGCCTGTACAGAGCTGAGCAGGTCTGCCAGACTTCAATGTCCTTTCTATTAAACTGCACTATTCTCTTGAGAAACTGCAGTTCTGAAAAGAATAACCTCAAGAAGAATACCCATTAGGAAGGACTTAGTTTCTTCATTGGTCTGAAGAAAATGTGCATCTTCTAAAAATGTTTCTAAAGTTTGTGATTTGACACTGAGTTACATGCTTCCAGCATGTTTATGTATGATTTATAGTATGAGCTTTGTCCTCTCAAAAATCAATTCTCTCAAGAGTCAGCATGGCACTGAGGTGAAGAAAGTGAACTCCAAGGTCACGCTGCATGGGTTCATAGCAGTGGTTCCACTTTCTCTGTGACTTGGGGAAAGTAACTTACCCCCTCTCTGCTTCAGTTTTCTCTAGTTTGAAACAGATCTAATCATAGTGCCCACATTTAGTATTACTAAGATTAAAGTTTATCTTTTGTGAAAAGCCACAGTCTAACACACGGAACGTTGACGGTGGGCCAGACATTGTTTTCAGTACTCTGAATAAAAACTCGTTCATTACAACGTCCCTATGAAGTAGGCTTTGTTATTATTTATTTGTTAAATTTATTATTTATTTGTTAAATAAATAAATTCTTTCTTGCAGATGATAAAACGGAAGCACAGGGAGACTTAGAGGTATTTGCTCAAAGTCACCTATTAAAACAAAGTAGTTTGGCTTTGGAGTTTATGACCCACTCCACTAAGCCAGACTGCATCTCAGACACTCAGCAGAGTGCAGAGTTCATGCGCCATAAATGTTAACTGTGACATATGCTCTCTAAGTTCTTGCAGTGACCGGCTTCTATAATCTGTGTTAAACATGATCCCGAGTGCCGAGTTCACATCCGGGTAGGAACATTCAGTGCCACTCCAGGTGAGCCTGTTTACAATGTGCTCATTGGAGCCAAACTGTAATTTCTCCTAAGTGTGCTTCAGCGTGTTTCTGAGTATACTGATAAGTACCAGGTACCATTTTGCCTGAAAAAATCAAGAATGAAATGCTGAACGGATTTACTATAAGCAACTATCCCAGTGAAAGGCTTTGAAAGAATATACTTTTTTCAATATGATACATACTTTTTTTTGCAAGTCTGATGTCACATTGTGTTTTTAAAAGTTCTCTCTTTGATACTGTTCTGAAAGGCTGTGGTATCCCAAGAGAAGGAAAGTGTGAGTAATCACCACCTGTATTATAATATTTTTTGAAATAAAAAATCGGACTGTCATTTTTTTTTTCCCTTAGGATCCTCTCTCTCACATTTTAGGCATGCAGTGGGCGTGGTTGTCAGTCATACCATGGGTTACATACTTATATCAAACTGACAGAGCCAGTGCCTATCTGATTCATCTCTATATCACCAATGCCTAGGGTAGAACCAACAAATATCGGGTGCTTAATTAATATATTCAGACCTCTTGTTTTTTAAACTGTCTTTGCCATGAGCTCAACAGATTAACTGAGAACCCTGTATCTTACGGAATAGTGGTTCTCAAGATGAGGCACCCAGGCCAGCAGCATCAGCTACTCATGGTAACTTATTAGAAAGGAAAATTCCAGTTCCCATCCCAGGTTATGGTCCAGCTTGTTGTCCAGCAATCGTGTTTTAAAATCTCTCCAGGTAGGGGCAGTACCTGTGGCCCCATACTGAGGGTGGTGGGTTCAAACCCATCCCCAGCTGACCTGCAATAAAAAAATAGCTGGGTGTTGTGGAAGGTGCCTGTGGTACCAGCTACTCAGGAGGCTGAGGCAAGAGACTCGCCTAAGCCCAAGAGTTGGATGTTGCTGTGAGCAGTGTGACACCAGGGCACTCTACCAAGGGTGATAAAGTGGGACTCTGTCTCTACAAAAAAAAAAAATCTCTCCAGGTAAATGTGATGCACATTAAAGTGAGAGACCTCTGCTATAGATTTAACCAAAGTATCTCTGAAACACAGGTAATCTACAACTAACTCATAAAGAAGTTGGTCATTTAGCACTCTTCCTGATACATCTTTAAACAGGAGCAGTATTTTCATGTGGTATAGTAGGCCAACTCATGAGGCAGGGCTTAAAATAAAGGTGGCTTCCAGCTTCCTGGACACTCATAAACTAATTGATTCAGAATCTCTGTGGGGTGGAGTTGGGCTGCATATTTAATAACATCTTTGGAATTTCTTATGCAAAACTGGTTTATGAGGGCCTTGGCCTAAAATGAACTATACGCTGAAGTGATTCTCTCTGGATAGATTTTTTTCAGTGCTTAAGTCCCAGGGGGAAATTGGTATGTTTGTCCTGAAGCCAATTTGGTTGTCTGTTTGAGATCATTTCTGCCTTTTTCCTGATAGTATCATATTTTGCTAAATAAAAGCTATCTAATCATTAGAATTCCTTGTTTGTCCAACCCACCCTTTGTAACCAGTTATCTAGTTTCAGGTTTCCAGCTGGTCATTATCTTGCATAATTTACCTCAACAAATTATGGTGAATAAATGAAGCACGGTCATGGAACTTTCAAAGAATACTTCTCTGATTGTGTAATCTATGTGTATGTAAGAAAATTTTGAATGGTTCCCACAATTAAGACACTAGCTCTGAATTAAGTCTATTTTCCAAGTCTCCATCACTTAGTTGTTAGAAGGCGGCAAAAAACTTATTTGAAGGGTACTAATTTATAGGCAAGGAAAGAAATATTTAAATCCATGTACACAGAAAGAAGTCTTGTATTTCTGTAAGGGCTGTTAGCTGTTAACAATCTGTCATTGCTTGCTTTGAGCAGCATTTCATTCTTAATAGTAAGAGTCGAAAGGACTGTCCCTAGGTGAGAGGTCTATATATGTATTTACAAAACCTGAGAGGTTCTGAAGATGGGTAAAGACAAAGAAAGGTAAACGAGAATAACTGACTCCATGCTCTGGAATAAGAGCTAAATACATTTGTAGTTTGTGATAAACTACTCCAACTTAAAAAAAAAAAAAAAAATCAGTGAATATAGGTGAGGGCATCTACCTGTTGGAAGAAGTTGCCAGCCTAATCCGGGCTCTATTTTTGTTCTTAGTTGCACTGTGCATTTTCTGCTTCCTGGCATGGAGGTGTGGCAGTTCATACTGATCTCTTCCAAGCAGTCTTACCCCCCCTCCCCCAGGTCTAATTGATATCTATCTAAATGTAGTCCTGGCAAACAAGTCCATGCAAGTCAAGCACAACCTTCTCCTTTAGGCTAGAACTGTTCTACCATGCAGTCAGTCTGCTGATGCTGAACTGATGACTCACCCTGTACTTCCTGGTTCCTATGTTCATAAATTCCTTGAATTAGCTGAAGAATGTAGTCTAAGCAAATTCCAGTTCCTTATTGAAGACACTTAACTGAATTTCTCTTGTACCCTGTTTTCTTCTCTTCCCCCTTTTTGGCTCTTTTACTCTGTTATCATTTGCCTAGATTTATATTTTCTGCTCCCACCCTACATTACGTTGCTTTCTTTCTGTCAATTTCAGAACAATGCCAATTTGGATTCTGAAAACAGATACTTTCATACATATATATTGGAAACCCTTGCTTTGCATGAACTTCAGTTACCTTAGTTAACTCCCTCAGCATCACAGTTCACATGTTAGTGACCACAGTATATATAAACTGGTAATTATGTGAAGTACAAACTTTGCTGTTAGCCTTTTGGTCCACAAAACACTGTGCAAATAACAGATGCTGCCAGTCATGATGAGTGACCTTCCCTTCATCTCTTTCAAAATCTGTCAGTGATTGGTCACTGCACATCTGTTTTCAGTTCACACACAGAAAGCAAGGCAAGTGGTTGTGTTTCTTGGTTTCCTAGCAGTCAAGAGATACTGTAGGTAAAGTAGTTAACTTTTAAAGCAATACTACTATCACCTCAATGCTTTTGGGGATGTGAAAATGTGAACATTTGCTTTTACACCAAACTCAACTTCATTAATCCACTCAATGGGCCAAGAAGTTTAATGTTTAGAGTCTTATTTCTAATAGAGTCCAAGACAGGCTAAAGATGCTACAGGGGAAAATTACGTAGCTGGTTTTGGGAGAAACATGGCATGGAGCATCAATCGAAAACATGAACATTACAGAAGGAAGTAAAAGTGAGTAATATCTATGTGGTGTGGTAGAAACTTTCAGAGCACTGTTCAAATAATTTTGTAGGATACAAATCAAGAAAGTGTGTATGGAGTTAAAAATAGCGGTCTTCAACTTTGTGAAGAAAATAACTATATTTCATCCCTCAATATACTTCTCTGACATATTTTGAGATGAGTGTTTAGAGGGTCTGTGAACAGAAGTAGCCCTGCAGAGTTATCTCTTGTGGGGTTAGACTGAATCTCTGGATTCAAGCATTTCCTTGTCTGGAACTAGGAGAGATTAACTGAGATTCTGAACCCTTCAAAGTTCTGAAACATTTACCACCTATTCTTTTTGAGGAATACTTATGAGATTTAAACTACTTAACAAGACCACCTTTGCTAGACAGGCCTTTTCCTCTTTCCACTCCCATAGTCTGTCAGGCACTGTAACCTGATTACCACCATAACCTGGTTTGGACCATGCTCTAAGTCCCCATGGGGTTTTGGACTAATCACCATATGGGTCTCCCCAGTGTACACATTAATACATTAGATGTCTTTTCTCCAATTAGTCTGTCATTTTTTTTTTTCAGTGACACTTCAGAAGGTGGAGGGGAAATTTTCCCTTGGCCCCTACACATTGGCACAGCTCTAACAGCTCTGTATAGTCATCCAGAGGTACTCAGTGAAAGTGAACTCATCAGAATAAATGAGCAAAGTGGTTGTGATGAAATAGATGAAGAGGTCCCTGACAACTTTACATTATAGTAATTGTCAGAAGTATTTCCTGATATTGAAAAGCATAAAGCATATGATTTTGGAAGCTGATCCTGACTTAGAAAGGAAGAGTGACAATTCACCAACGTGTAGGAAGATGCCTGTACCCTATGGCTAGTTACACAACAAGAAGAAAGCAAGCACTGTTCAGACTACTCTTGATAAACGTTTTACAAACAAAGCACCTTAGTGTATCTACTGTTTTAAATTACAGTTTATTAAATAAATGTTAGTTTTACTTCTTTTGGACATACTGATATGTTCATAACTGACAGTGAAACAGTTTTAAATATTTTAACAAAAATTTTGAAAGTCACCTACCATAATCTTTTTTTTTTTTTTTTTTGCAGTTTTTGGCTGGGACTGGGTTTGAACACACCACCTCCAGTATATGGGGCCAGTGACCTACTCCTTGAGCCACAGGCACTGCCCCCAACCATAATCTTTTCACATCAGTTATTAAGAAGGCTTTGCATGGATTCAGCTTGCATAGTCAATTTCATGGTTCCTCAAAAAGAGAAGATTGCCACATATATATAAAATATTTGAATGTTTAGAAAAATTTATTCATTTACTTAATAAATTTTTATTTAGTATCAACTATTTACTAAGAACTAGAGATATATAGTGAACACAGCAACAAAACTTCAACCCTTGAAAACAAATTTAAAATATGTCTAGTAATTTAAGAGATGTTAAGAAAACCAAAGCTAAAAGTCAGGATAAGGAGTTTAGAGCAGGGGAACACTATCTTATTTCTCTATAGTGTGGTCCCTGATAAGTTATCTGTGAGGTAACAATGAACATAAAAATGCAATTATCTGGAGGAAGAGAATTCCAGGCAAAGGAAATACTATGCTATTATTCTCTCTTATTATTAGATGTTCAACAAAATGATTTCTTGATGGCTCAGGATCCAGGTCTTGGTGAAGTAGTGGACAATACTTATAAGACTGTTGGTGTATTTAGGAGGCCATGGAATGCTCAGCAGATGGTGATTTCTAAATAGCTGTGCCTTCAGAGTAGTGTAGTAGTACAGTGATTCATTACTATTTCTTGAAAAAATATATATTAATTCAAATTCTGCTTGGTTTCCCAGTACATAATTAGGTAGAAGTAATTCAGTCAAGAAAGCAAGGTTTCTACTACTCAAACATTATCTTTAACATGGCAAACATCGTTTGAAGTTCATTTATGTTTCTGGTTTTTGAGGTATATTGTTGATGCATTGGTCTGAGTTAGCCCTGCCTTCCACTTACTCATTTCCACAAGTAGGCCATGAGTGCTGATTTATTTCTTTTCTCTTGCAGATAAAAACTGCTTTAAAGATGAAAATATTAAGTAAATGGCAAAATAGAAATTACATACATGTCATATTTGTGATCAACCCTAGAAACAACTGTCAATACTAACTTTGTTATATATGTTTTAGAGACTTTTTTAAAAAAGTGTATTTACTAGCTAAATCTTCAAACAATCTAAGCAGATACTCCTGTCCTTACACTGGAGATGAAGATTTAACTGAAGCAGCTAGTAACTTATAGATGTGGGATTTGAACCCGGGCAATGGATCTTCCATGCCTATACATTTAATGGGCTGAATCAAAGGCTCCAGTTGTTGTAGAAAAAAGGTCTCACCAAGCAGAAGAAACAGGTAAGTGAGAATTTCACCATATGTACTAGATCTTTCCTATAGTTGTTTTTGTGCAAGAATCATTTTGCTGCATGCAGGGTTCACTCAGGCTGAATCCTGAAAAAGATCAAAGCTCTTTATTCAGTTTAATAGCTTTAGACAAAGAGAAGGCAGATTGGAGTGGTTGAAATAAGAAATGTAGTCATCAAACATGGATATTTCTGTTGTACAAAGAACGAACTATTAGAAGGTTTAAGTGAAGTAAAGGGCTATTATTGTCATGTGTGCAGGTACACACACTCATTAATACAAATGGAAGTCCTCTGAGTACAACAGAAAATCAGACGTTTATGAATGTTTCACAAGGCTAATGAATAGGGAGATTCTATTAATAGCTATTAGGATCAGGAACGTTATTCCAGAATTCATAAAGCCTTTTAGTAACACACAAATGTCTATTTTTTAAACAGTGACATTTACTTAGGCAACTTTAAGAAAAAAAACAAAACACTTAAATTATTAATAAAACCACAGCTTTTAAGATAGCCACAATAAAAATGACTTTGAAAAGATGGTGTGCAGATTATTAAGGCAGGATTTTACTTTGTAATTCCCGTGTTTGCAAAGTCTGCCTACCCACTTTAGTTCTTTTATTTTAATCACCAACATTAGCTCTTCCAGGAAGGCAGAAGTACAACAATAAAGCACCTACACGTGGAGCTGAAAGGCACTCTGCCCACTCTCCAGGTTTACCTTTGTGTCAAGGAGAGGGAAAGGGAGGCAAGATAGATGACTGAAGCCAGCTTTTAGCAGAGGGAGCTAAAACGGACAGGGATCTTTTCTCCCGTCCAGAGGGAGAAATAATGTCCAGAAATAACCAAATAAAGTGGAAGATCAGGAGCTGAGCTGAGAGAGAGGATTGATAGGTTCTCATCACCCCTGCTATGACAAGCTGGGACTCCAAGGAAACAAATTTCAAATACAAAACCCACCCCAAAGAGGATGGGAACCCTTCCCCTCCACCTCACATGAGAGTGGCTTGAGGTAAATAGAGGACCTTTTGTTTCACCAAAGGGGAGAGAACAACTGAGGGCCGGAACTCCCTCCACAGAGAGATACCGCTGCAAGCCAAGGCAGTCTCTTGCCTGGGCCAAAAGTCGATCTAATATTCTCCCTACTTTCCTAAACTCCCAATTCATGCCTCCCCCCTCTCCTGGAGGTCTGGAAGACTGCCCCCCTGCAAAATCTGGAGCATTTGGCAGATTTTTGCTAGGATGGGGCACCTCATGAGCTGTGGGGCAATTGCACTAAAATTATAACTTTAAGAGATGTGGGGAGTCACAAGGGAAGAGAGACTTGCCCCATGTTGGAAAGAGCATATCTTGGTATTGTGCTACCGACCACCAAGGACCGAGGTCTACTGGCTCCCTGGCTCCACAGCCTGTGGTGGGCAGCTTGGCTCCCTGCTGGGCTCCCTGCTGGGCTCCTGCGACTGGCATCTACAGTGGTGACTCCCACCCAGCTCCTGCGATCTGTAGCCCAGTGCTGGCGACTCAACCCTCCAGTTCCCCACTGGGCTCCTGAGACCCTTGTGGCTGGTGACAACACCCTCCAGCTCCCCACCAGCTCCTGCCACCTGTACACAGAAGTACCCCAGACTAGCAGCACTACCCCCGATAGTGGCGGTGCTGTCCCGGACAGTGGTGGCAGCTCCATGGTCCCTCCCACTGAGGTCAAATTGAGCTGTCAAAGGACCCCTTGATGCCTAGATGCTGAAGATATTTTGAACTATTCCACCTGATTTGTGTTTATGTTGACTGGGATAATTGGTTTGGAACTCTTGACCTGGGCCAATCACCCAGGAACCCACCAAGGTTGTACCCTAGTTGTGTTGTAGGAGTGTGGGATTCTCCCCTTCCAGTTGTTGCCTGTGGGAGAGTAGGGTGTCTTAGTTGCTTATATATCTCCACAGCTGAGATTTCAGCCCAAATCCACTGATTCACTAGGATTGGAAAGAGACTAGCTGAATACTGGTCAGTGCCATCTAGCCCCACCACACCTAGCAGGTCTCCAGAGTTTCAGGGCTGTAGTTCTGAATGAGACCTTTGCAAAGCTCTAAGGGAAAAGTCACAATCAGCCAGTCCCAGTTCTGTGGTAAAGGGGTGGTTAATTATAACTCCAGGTGCCCTCAATTCAATTTCACCTAGCCAGCTTCTCCAGAAAAATGGTGAAAAATAATTATGGGGTGGAATCAGTGGAAAAACTCTGGCAAAATGAATAATCAGAGTAGATCTACACCCCCAAGGAATGACAAAGGAGGCACAATAGAAGATCCCATTTATAAACAAATGGCTGCGATGTCAGAAATCAAATTCAAAATTTAGATTGCAAATAAGATTAACCGAATGGAGGTAAAGATGGAATTAGAAATTCAAGGAGCAATTCAAAAGTTGTCTCAAGAATTCAATGACTTCAAAGACAAAATCACCAGAGATTTTGAAACATTGAGGCAAGAACTTGCAGCCCTCAAAGATCTGAGAAATACAGTAGAATCCCTCAGTAATAAAATAGAGCAGGCAGAAGAAAGGATCTCTAACATTGAAGATGTACAGGTTTTCAACACTCCCAAATGCTCAAAGAGGAAGAGAAATGGAGAGCAAAAACAGACCATTCCCTGAGAGAATTGTGGGACCACTCCAAAAGAGCAAACATTCACCTCATAGGAATCCCTGAAGGAGAAGAGGATG
>CAUYPK010142275.1:0-48315 GCA_963574355.1 Loris lydekkerianus | reverse complement strand
AACGGGTGGAGGGTGGTTGTTGGTCTGAGGGAACAAGTCTCAGACAGGAGGAACACATTTTGAGATGCATTACCCAGCAGGGAGATTATGGTTAAAAATGATGCATTATTTATTTCAAAATTGCTGAGAGTAAATTTCAAATGCTCTCACCACAGAAACACTAAGTGTTCAAGGTGATGGATGTGTCAGACAGCTTGATTTAATCATTCCGTGTTGTGGAAATATAACATCACATTGTACCCAATAAACATGCAATTATAATTTGTCAATTTAGAATAAAATAAAAAAAATTTAAACGCCATATACAATTTCCAGGTTGCATGATGTAAAGACACATGCATTCTCTGCCCCAGGACACCCAGGTGAATGCTGCCACCCGTGGCTCCTGCTCACAGGTGGGTAGATGTGACGGGTAGATGAAGGTCTTCAGCAGCAGGAGCAGCACCTGTAAGCTGCACATGCAGGTGCAGAAAGCTTGTGTTACCGTTTGGGTGGGGCCACCCTGAGCCCATGCAGCCAATGGGCAGCAACAACGTCACAGCTTGGACCCCTGAGGGGCTACCACCACGTGGGTGTAACCTTTTTTTGTTTGCCTGATCACCAAGTGCCTTGGTCCTGGGATTTGATCTTGAAGGTGAGATGTCCAGTCCCTACTTCTCCTGACTGGTTTCCCGCTCCCTCTCTGTGTTCTTTCTCAGTGGGTGATTAGAACCCACTTGTTAGGCTCTGCTGTGTTACCCCACCTGTCCCTTTGGGCTAGTCACAGACCAAAGGGTCCCTTGAGAGAATAAAGTCTAACCGCCCCCTTTCCTGGACAGGTCCATGTCCAAAACATATTTGTTTGGGGTATTTAAGTAAGTCCCTCACCCTTTCCAGACTTTAGTTCTAAAATAGAGGACACAACAGTGGGTTCTGTGACTCAAACGCCAGCTTCCCATTTGGTAGGAGTCCGGAGGTATTGTGTTGACATTAACTACCACTTAACAGTTACTGCAATGCTGCATAATCCCAAGGGTGGTGTCTGTCCTTTTTACCAAGGGAATAAAGCCACAGAAAAGTAAATTTTTAAATGTAATCTTGCTTAGGGTTGTAAATGGCAAATTAGTATTCAAAATTGGGTCTAATTGATCCCAAGCTTTCTAATCTCCACTGTTTCTTTCAGATCTTTTCAAGACCCCCCTGGAGGAATCTGGGAGACTCTTCAAGACAGTGAAAGTTCAGGTGAGTCTTTGTCCCCGGAAAATAACCTTAACCACCAGGCTTACTTTATACCTTGTCCCACCTGGATTGAAATAATTGCCTTATCGTCTCTCCATCCCCTTTTCACCCCTCGGCTTACAGGGGAAAGTGTCTACCCCAAAGTATCCTTCCTCCTGAGCCATAGCCCCACACCCTGGCTTTTGGTTTAGATTTCACTGATTTGGGAGGAAAGAATGAGACATTCTACTCAGGTGTTCATTAATATGCTCCTTCTCCAAAACAGCAACATTTTCAACTTCATAGAAGCTCAGCTTTAGACTTAAGCAAGGACGGTAAGTTTAAGAGGCATAATTATGTTACAGACAACATTAGACTATATCATGCAATGAATGTTTATATTATAATGTATGTAGATGTCCATGTTAGGAAAGTAAATCCTTTTCGTTTTGTATTTTGAGACAGTCTTACTCTGTCACCCAGGCTAGAGTGCCGTGGCACAGCAACCTCAGAATCTTGGGCTCGAGTGATCCACTTGCCTCAGCCTCCCAGAGGTTGAAATTTTCTTTTAATACATTTTAAATGCTGGTGTACTCATGTAAAGTCGGAAAGAGATGATGTGAGTCGCCTACGAAAGAACTGGGAAGAGGTCGTCCCCACTCTTTTTTTCTTCTCTTATTCTTACCTCTGAGCATATGAAGCAGCTCAATCATCTCATCCTAAGAATAACATTGCATAGATCATATTGATTTACATACCTCTGAGATTTTTGCTGCTTTTTACAGCCAATCATGGATTGTCTGTTGCATTTACTTCAAACTGTGTTTATAAAAGTGTTCAGAGAGAAGTTTCCTTCTTATTTAAATAACCTTCCCTAAATTAAGCCCTTTAACCCAGTATTTGAAAGACTTTATTCTTAATATCCATGTATCCAGGCATTTTTTGTTAAAATGGGGCAGGGGAACTAAAAATTTAAAGATGTAACCTTCTTAATATGTTCTTAGAAATAAGTGTTATTTTACCAGAGGTTATTTTTTTTTCTAACTATTCATAGGAATGTGTAGAAAAGCCTGTTGTCTTGCTCTCCTGTTCTGTCTTGGGCAACCAGCACAGTAAGCCTCAATGTTCACTGTACCTGCTTTTCTGGCCTTTCATACCTGGGTGATGGTAAGAACACTTCAGTTCTGGTAGAATGCGTCTGTGTCTGTTGGCTTCTACTAAACTTTTCTTGTTTGTTTTGGTTTTTTGGTGGTGGGGGGGTTGTTTTGTTTTGTTTTGTTTTTGAGACAGATCCTTGTTATATTGCTCCTGGTAGAGTGCCATGGCGTCACACAGCTCACAGTAACCTTAAACTCTTCAGCTTAAGCAACTCTCTTGCCTCAGCCTCCCAAGTAGCTGAGACTACAGGCACCTGCCATAATGCCTAGCTATTTTTGTGTTACTGTTGTTTAGCAGGGCTGGGCCGGGTCAAACCTACTAGTCCCAGTGCATGTGTTGGGTGCCGAGCCTAAATAACTTCTTAATGGAAGGTGCCCTTTAGTATTAACCTACAAAAGCAAAGAATATGGGAAACTATAAAATGTCCCTGGTCCCCACTTAGTTTGTGCTTTCTGAGATCAGTATTCTTTTTGTGGCCATCATGTGTGTGACCTTAAGCAGCTTAAAGCCCGAGGCACATTTTCCTGCTGATTGAGGGTCTTTAAGGATGCAGATAACTTTATTGCTTGAATTACCCCACCTGATTTGGTCAATTCCTAATGAGCTTCCATCTCACTGTTTAAACAAGACTGTGTCTAATAATGGGATTTAAAATGGATGACGTGTGCCAAATTGTCCTCCAGAGAGATGGCACCATTGTATGCTTCCACTAATATAAGAGCGTCTGTCTTGCATCTGTGACAAAGTGGGGAATAATTAATGCTGTGGACATTGTCAGCTTGACCTGGCAATCATTTTGATTTTTATATCAACAATTTTGACTTCAAATACATTTAAAAGCCACAGAGGGGTAAGGGGCATTTGGGGCTTTTGAAATCTTTTTAACAAATTAAGCATCTTTATGAAGTGGGAGAATTCATTACATTATCTTTGTCCTGTGCTTCAGGTTTTTTATACCAGTCATTGTCTTAGGGGAGCTTTAAAGTTTTTGTGACGTTATTTTGGGGTTGGGAGAAGTAGAGAATGGAATGAAATTGAGATTTGTTTTGGGGGGGGTCTTTATACTACTAAGTTAAGACATTCTGTTGCATTTAATTGAAGGGGAGGGGTGTTAAATACCTATGAAGTAGGAATTCATAAACAGAAACATTTCAGCATTATGTTGGCCCTATGACAGAAGATCATAGATTTTTGAAGTCTAGCTCAGATATCAAAGTAAATTCAGGGTTTTTTTTCCTCCAGAATTGCTGTCCTACCCCTTTGAGCCACAGGTGCTGCCCTTTTTGTCCTTTTATAAGAATGTTAATGAGCTATTGTCCCAATAAAAATATCAGCAGGAGTTCTTGGATGATACACTGATTGTTCTAAGGATAATTATTTTGAAAGTATGCTTTGTCTTCCTACATTAAGGTTTTTAACCTGACAGCATTTTAAAGCCTTCAAAACATCAGCATTTTAAAGCCTTTATACATCTTTATCTCTGTAGTTGCTGTTAACCTGATCTCCCATTATGTTTTCTAACTGGTTATTTGAATAGGGGGGATTTTAGTCACATGTGTTCCTAGTTTTATTTATGTGGCTTCAAATGATAAGTAATCACCTTGGCTTTATTAGGCAAACATGTACTACAAATGTCTTGGGTTTTTTTATCTTTTCTATTTTTATACCTCTCATTTCATAATCAAATTGCTTTCCCAGCAGATACAAGTAATGGAAATAATGAAATTAATGGAATATAAATAATACTGGAGATAATACAGCCTGTAGCAAAGCATCAAACAGCTATTATGTACTCATAATACTTAAAAATTTCAAAAAATTTCACACTTTTTAAAAACCTGGGCAGAAGCTAATCTTGTTTGATTCCCTCTACAGGGTTAGCAGACTCTGGCTTATGGATAAAATCTAGACCATTTCCTCTCCCCCCACCCCCCTTCCTCTTTGGAGACAGTCTGACTTTGTTACTGTTAATAAAATGCCCTGCTGTCATAGCTAACAGCAACCTCAAACTTCCGGGTTAAGCAATATTCCTATCTCTGCTTCCTGAGTATCTGGGACTATAGGTGCCCACCACAATGCCCAGGTAGATTTTCTACTTTTTTTTATTTTTCTTTTTGAGATAGTCTCACTTGTCACCCTTAGTAGAGTGCGATGGCATCACAGCTCACAGCAATCTCAAACTCTTGAGTCCAAGTGATTTTCTTGTCTCAGCCTCCCAAGTAGCTGGGACTACAGGTGTCCACCACAATACCCAGCTATTTTTTTTTTTTTTTTATTGTAGTTGTCATGGTTTAGCAGCCCCAGGCCAAGCTCAAACCTGTCATCCCCAGTGTATGTAGCTGGCACTGTAACCACTGAGCTATGGGCGCCGAACCTAGATTTTCTACTTTTAGTAAGAGACAGGAGCTCACTTTTGCTCAGGCTGGTCTTGAAGTCCTGAGCTCAGGCAATCCACCCACTTTGTCCTCCCCAGAATTCTGGGATTGCAGGCATGAACCAGTACCCTCTGCCCTTGCCTGTTTCTGTAAATAAAGCTTCACTGGAACACAGCTTCCCTCATCTACATATTGTCCGACTGCTTTCACCCCACAAAAGCAGAGGTGAGCAGCTGTGGCAGAGACTAAATGCCCCACCCAGTTCACACCCAGCTCCTTTGGGGAAGTTTGCTGGCCCCTACTCCATGTCAAAAAAAATCTCACTACATATATTTGCTGCAGTTTTTTCCTTTTAACTGACACATAATTGTACGTATTTATAGGATAGTGATATTTTAGATATTGCAATGTGAACACATGTGTAATGATCAAATCGGGATAATTTGCATATCACCTCACATTATTTCCTTGTGTTGTAAACATTCAAAATCCTCTTCTACCTTCTTGAGACTATGCAATAAATTGTTATTTGCCCTTCAGTACTGTAGACCACTGGAATCCCTCCAACTGTGATTTTTGTATCCATTAACATCTCCCCATCATTTCCAGCCTGTGCTACCCCCCAATTCTACAATCTACTATTCAGCTCAAATTTGAGAACATACATTCCTCCTTTCTGTGCCTGACTTGTTGTGCTTAACATAATATCCTCTCCCCTGGTCCATGTTGCCTCAACTGACAGGATTACCTTTTATTAATGAGTAGTGTCACATTATGTGTATATACCACATTCTCTTTGTCTTTTGAGGATACCGACATTGATTCCTTGTCTTGGCTGTTGTGAATAGTGCTGTAATAAACATGGTAGTGCAGGTATCTGGCATACTGGTTTCCTTTCCCTTTGCATAAATAGCCACCAGGTGGGATTGCTGGATCATGTGATTCTATTTTTAGTTTTCTGAGAACCCTTGGCTGTTTTCAATAATGGATGTACTAATTATATTCCCACCAACATTCTATAAGACAGCGGTTCTCAGCCTGTGGATCACGGCCCCTTTGGACTGTATTAAAAGTTCACGACATTAGGAAGGTTGAGAACCACTGCAAGAGTTCGTTTTTTCAGCATCTTTGCCAGCATTTTTGTCATTTTGAAATTAGCTATTCTAACTGGGGTGAGATGCTATATATGTGTGTATATATTGGGGGAATTTTTTTTTTGTTTTTTGAGACACAGTTTGTCACCCTGGCTAGAGTGCCATGATGTCCTAGCTCACAACAACCTCAGACTCCTGAGGTTGCTGTGCCACAGCACTCTACTGAGGGTGATAAGATGAGCCTTTGTCTCTAAAAAAAAAAAAAAAAATGGGGAGGGGGTTAAAATAAGTTCCCTATGAAAGTGCTAATTTTTATATCAGCATAGACCAGGCTCTGGACAACTTTGAGAATAAATCCCCAGCCAAGGATCTGAGCATCTATAAAACAAGTTGAGTTAGGGAGGTGAGAAACATAAAATCTGTCCCAATGACTAATGATATTAATCTTGTCATGTCCTCATTGGCTATTTGTATATCTTGGAGAAATATGGCTATTCATATCCTTTTTTTTTTTTTTTTTTTTTTTTTTAATTGGGGAGTCATTGAGGGTACAAGAAACCAAGTTACATTGATTGCATTTGTTAGGTAAAGTCCCTCTTACAATCGTGTCTTGCCCCCAAAAGGTGTGGCAAACACCACAGCCCCACCCCCTTCCTCCTTCCCTCTCTCTGCTCTTCATTTCCTCACCCCTCCCTCCTCATTTCTCTCTCTGCTCTCCCCTTCCCCCACCCCCACTGTGTCCTTAATTGTCATTAATTGTCCTCATATCAAAATTGAGTACATAGGATTCGTGCTTCTCCATTCTTGTGATGCTTTACTAAGAATAATGTGTTCCACTTCCATCCAGGTTCATATGAAGGATGTAAAGTCTTCATTTTTTTAATGGCTAAATAGTATTCCATGGTATACATATACCACAGCTTGTTAATCCATTCCTGGGTTGGTGGGCATTGAGGCTGTTTCCACACTTTGGCAATTGTAAATTGAACTGCAATAAACAGTCTAGTGCAAGTGTCCTTATGATAAAAGGTGTTGTGTTTTGTTTTGTTTTTCCTTCTGGGTAGATGCCTAGTAATGGGATTGCAGGATCAAATGGGAGGTGTAGCTTGAGTTCTCTGAGGTTTCTCCATACTTCTTTCCAAAACGGTTGTATTAGTCGTAGTCCAACCAGCAGTGTAAAAGTGTTCCCTTCTCTCCACATTCATGTCAGCATCTGCAGTTTTCAGATTTTGTGGGCCATTCTCGCTGGGGATTAGATGGTAACTCGGGGTGGTTTTGATCTGCATTTCTCTAATAAATAGGAATGAGCATTTTTTCATATGTTTGTTAGCCATTTGTCTTCTTTAGAGAAGGTTCTGTTCCTGCCTCTTGCCCATTGATATATGAGATTGATGGCTTTGTTCATGTGGATTAATTTGAGTTCTCTGTAGATCCTAGTTATCAAGCTTTTGTCTGATTCAAAATATGCAAATATCCTTTCCCATTGTGCAGGTTATCTATTTGCTTTAGTTGTTGTCTCCTTAGCTGTATAGAAACTTTTCAGTTTAAGTCCCATTTGTTTATTTTTGTTCTTATTGCAATTGCCATGGCAGTCGTCTTCATGAAGCCTTTCCCTAGGCCAATATCTTCAGTGTTTCTCCTATTCTTTCTTTGAGGATTTTTATTGTTTCATGCCTTAAATTTAAGTCCTTTATCCATCTTGAATCAATTTTTGTGAGTGGAGAAAGGTGCGGGTCCAGTTGCAGTCTTTTCCATGTTGATATCCAGTTTCCCCAGCACAATTTATTGAATAGGAAGTTTTTCCTCCAAGGTATGTTCTTGTTTGGTTTATCAAAGATTAGGTTGTTGTAAGATGTTAGTTTCATTTCCTGGTTTTCTATTCTATTCCAAATGTCTGTCTCTATTTTTGTGCCAGTACCATGCTGTCTTTACCACTATGGCTTTTGTAGTACAGCCTAAAATCTGGTATGGTGATGTCCCAGCTTTGTTTTTATTACTAAGAACTACCTTAGCTATACGGGGTTTTTTCTGGTTCCATACAAAACACAGAATCATTTTTTCCAAATCTTGAAAGTATGATGTTGGTATTTTAATAGGGATGGCATTGAATCTGTAGATTGCTTTGGGAAGTATAGACATTTTAACAATGTTGATTCTTCCCAGCCATGAGCATGGTATGTTCTTCCATTTATTAATATTCTCTGCTATTTCCTTTCTTAGGGGTTCATAATTTTTTCACCTCCTTTGTTAGGTATATTCCTAGGTATTTCATTTTCTTTGAAGCTATGGTGAAGGGAGTGTCCTTAATTAGCCTCTCATCTTGACTGTTATTGGCGTATACAAAGGCAACTGACTTGTGGACGTTGATTTTTATATCTTGAGACATTATTGTATTTTTTGATGACTTGGAGTCTTGTGGTTGAGTCTTTGGAGTTCTCTAAGTATAAGATTATGTCATCAGCAAAGAGGAAGAATTTGACCTCCTCTGCTTCCATTTGGATGCCCTTTATTTCCTTGTCTTGCCTAATTGTATTGGCTAGAACTTTCAGCACTGTGTTGAATAGTAATGATGACAGAGGTCAACCTTGTCTGGTTCCAGTTCTAAGAGGAAAAGCTTTCATTTTTACTCCATTCAGTAAAATATTAGCTGTGGGTTTGTCATAGATAGCTTCAATCGGTTTCAGAAATGTGCCACCTATGCCTATACTCGTTAGTGTTCTAATTAAAATCCAGCATCCTTTTCTATCAAATACTTTTTCTGCATCTATTGTGAGGATCATATGGTCTTTATTTTTCCTTCTGTTAATATGGTGGATAACATTTATGGACTTGCGTATGTTAAACCAGCCTTGCATCCCTGGGATGAAACCTACTTGATCATGATGTATGACTTTTGTGATGATAAGCTGTAATCTGTTGGTTAGGGATTTTGTTGAGAATCTATATTCATTAGTGAAATTTGCCTGAAATTCTTTTTAGTTGGGTGTTTTCCTGGTTTTGGTATCAGGGTGATGTTTGCTTCATAGAATGTATTGGGGAAGATTCCTTCTCAATTTTTTGAAATGATTTCTGCAGTATAAGAAACCTTCTTCCTTGAAAGTTTGATAGAATTCTGGTGTGAAGCCATCCAGACCAGGGCATTTTTGTTGGAAGATTTTTTATTGTTTCTTTGATCTCAGTGCTTGAAATTGGTCTGTTCAGGAGATCTATTTCTTCCTGGCTAAGTCCAGGGAGAGGCTGTGATTCCAAATATTGATCCATTTCCTTCACATTGTTAAATTTCTGGGCATAGAGTTTCTGGTAGTATTCAGAAATGATCTCTTAGATCTCCGTGGCATCAGTTGTTGTTTCCCCTTTATCATTTCTGATTGAGGCTACTAGAGATTTGCTTTTCTATTTTTAGTTAGTCTGGCCAAAGGTTTTTCCATTTTATTTTTTCAAAAAACTAACTCCTTGTTTCATTAGTTTTCTGAATGATTCTTTTGTTTTCAATTTCATCTCTGATTTTAACTTTGAACATTTCTTTTCTGCTAAGTTTAGGCTTAGATTGCTCTTTTTCCAATTCCATAAGATAGCTTGTGAGTTTGTTGATGTGCTCTGTTTTTTGAATGTAGGCATCTAAAGCAATAGATTTTTCTCTCAAAACTGCTTTTACAGTATCTCATAGGTTTTGGTAGCTTGTGTCTTCATTGTTTTTACACTCAAGGAAGGTAATGATTTCCTGTCCGGTTTCTTCCTGCACCCAACTGTCATTCATCAGAAGCTTGTTTAATTTCTATGCCTTTGTGTGGGGTTGAACGTTTTTGTTGGAGTTGAGTTCCACCTTTAGTGCCTTGTGGTCTGCAAAGATACAAGGTAAAGTTTCAATTCTTTTGATTCTGTTGTGGTTTTTGTGGCCTAGGATATGATCAATTTTGGAGAATGTTCCATGGGATGATGAGAAGAATGTATATTCTTTATCTTTGGGGTGTTCTATATGCGTCTATCAAGCACAGTTGTTCTACGGTCTCATTTAAGTCCCTTGTATCTTTGTTTAATTTCTGGTTAGAGGATCTGTCCATCTCTGTAAAAGGAGTGTGAAAGTCCGCTTTTATTATGGTATTAAAGGATATCTTATTGCTCAAACTGAGTAAGGTCTGTTTCAAGAATCTGGGAGCATTTTTTTTTTATTATTAAATTATAGTTGTGTACATTAATGTGGTCATGGGGTACCATACACTAGTTTCATAGACCGTCTGACACATTTTCATCACACTGGTTAGCATAGCCTTCCTGGCATTTTCTTAGTTATTGTGCCAAGACATTTACAGTCCACATTTACTAAGTTTCACAGATGCCCTTGTAAGATGCACTGCAGGTGTAATCCCACCAACCCCCTCCCTCTGCCCACCTCCCCCCTCCCTCCCCTGCCTTTCCCCCTTCCCCCTGTTCTTAGGTTGTAACTGGGTTATAGCTTTCATGTGAAAGCCATGAATTAGTTTCATAGTAGGGCTGAGTACATTGGATACTCCTTCTTCCATTCTTGAGATACTTTACTAAGAAGAATATGTTCCAGCTCCATCCACGTAAATATGAAAGAGGTAAAAATCTCCATTTTTCTTTAAGGCTGCATAATATTCCATGGTGTACATATACCACAATTTATTAATCCATTTGTTAATTGATGGGCACTTGGGATTTTTCCATGATTTAGCAATTATGAATATGGCTGCAATAAACATTCTGGTACAAATATCTTTGTTATAATGTGATTTTTGGCCTTCTGGGTATATGCCTAAATAGGGGAATTATAGGATTGAATGGCAGATCTATTTTTAGATCTCTAAGTGTTCTCCATATATCTTTCCAAAAGGAGTGTATTAATTTTCATTCTGGGTGAGTATTTTATGAGGAGGACCCCTGGGCAACTGAAGCAGCTTCAAAAATACACTACAAACTAAGAAGCTTCTGCACAGCCAAGAACACAGTAAGTAAAGCAAGCAAACAGCCCTCAGAATGGGAGAAGATATTTGCAGGTTATGTATCTGACAAAGGTTTAATAACCAGAATTCACAGAGAACTCAAACGTATAAGCAAAAAAAGAACAAGTGATCCCATCGCAGGCTGGGCAAGGGACCTGAGGAGAAACTTCTCTGAAGAAGACAGGCGCATGGCCTACAAACACATGAAAAAATGCTCATCATCTTTAAGCATCAGAGAAATGCAAATCAAAACTACTTTGAGATATCATCTAACTCCAGTGAGACTAGCCTATATCACAAAATCTCAAGACCAGAGATGTTGGCGTGGATGTGGAGAAAAGGGAACACCTCTACACTGGGAGCATTTAAATTGGGTGCATTAATATTCAGAATTGAAACATCGTCTTGTTGTATTTTTCCCTTGACCAACATAAAGTAACCATCATTGTCTTTTTTGACTTTAGTTGCTTTAAATCCACATGTATCTGAAAATAAGATTGCAACTCCTCTTTTCTTCTGTTTGCCTGAAAAATTGTCTTCCAACCTTTAACTCGGAGTTTTAATTTGTCTTTTGAAACTAGGGGTATTTCCTGCAAACAGCAAATGGATGGCTTATGTTTTTTAATTCAGTCAGCTAATCTATGCCTCTTCAGTGGGGAATTCAAGCCATTAACATTTATTGAGATAATAAGTGTGGTAGTGTTCTATTCATCTTATTTTGTGAGAGTCCATTGTTTTATCTTTTACATCAGTGTGGAAGTTAGGTTTTGTCCTTTAATTTCTGAGTTCTTACTTTGTTGTTGATCCATTGTATGGTCAGTGTAGAACAGGATGAAGTATTTCCTGTAGAGTTGGTCTTATTGTGGTGAATTTCCTCAATGTTTGCATATCAGCAAAAGATTTGATTTCTGTCAATTTTAAAGCTTAACTTAGCAGGATATAGAATTCTGGGCTGGAAATTGTTCTGTTTAAGTAGATTAAAGGTAGATGACCATTGTCTTCTTGCTTGGAGAAATCTGCAGTCAGCCTGATAGATTTTCCCCTTTAGGTCAACTGGTGCTTTCTTCTGGCAGCTTCAAGAATCTTTTCTTTTGTCTTGACTTACAGGTTCATCACAGTGTTAGAGCTTGGTTAGAGTTGAGGTGACTTGGGGTCCGATATCCCTCCAAAAGGGATGTGTAAGAATCTTTGGTGATATTTGGGAAATTTTCATTTATAATCTCTAGTGTGGCCTCCATTCCTCTGGGGCATTCTTCTTCTCCTTCTGGGATACCTATAACTCATATGTTTGAACACTTCATAGAATCCCATAATTCTGTCAGTGAACATTGTTTTCTCTCTTCTGCCTCTTTAACTGAGTTATCTCAAGAGCTTTGTCCTCCACCACTGAGATTCTTTCTTCTGCATGGTCTAATCTGTTGTTGATACTTTCTATTACATCTTTAAGTTCCCTAATTGACTGCTTCAGTTCCTTCAGCTCTGCTATATCCTTTCTATATTCTTCATATCATTCATCTCTTATTTTATTTTTGGATTTCCTTTTGGTTATTTTCCACTTTATCAACAGTTTTCTTCACTGTTTCATCATTGTCTTCATTGTTTTCATTATCTGAATTCTAACTTTCCTTTCTGTCATTTCTAACATTTCTTTATAGGTAGAATCCTCTGCAGTAGCTCCCTCATGGTCCCTTGTGGGTGTTGCTCTGGACTGGTTTTTCCATGTTGCCAGGATTTTTCTGCTGATTCTTCCTCATGAGTGATTTCTTTTATCTGTTTCCTTGCCCTAATTTTCCTTTCACTTACTCTTGCTCATAAATTTTGCTCTGCCTCTGGACTAGGGTTTTGATAAGTCCTTTTGGTATAGGACCAGAATGATGAGAAGGTTGAAGAGCAAGAAGGGAAAAAAGAAAGAAAAAGAAAAGAAACAAGAGAAAGGAGGGTGGTGGGTAAAAGGGAATATTGACAAAAAGAAGAGAGACACAGAAAGAGGGAGACAGAGCAATATAGGTGTATAGTAGGGTACTTTGGCCCAACCTTTAAAAAAAACCCACCCTCAGGGGGTGCCAGGTTGAGTGGTTCCCTTGAGGTCAGTAACTCTTTGCTAGCCTATTTGGACACAGTACCCCACCTCCACCAAGTAGAGAGGAAAGACAAAAATGCTATAAATCAAACTGAAACAAGCAAACAGAAAACTTTATGGGATAAAATTGGGGGGGGAAACAAAAGGGGTAGAAATGCTAGCAAAAATGAAGTTCTAATTGTTGAAAAAGGCAACAATGGGAAATTATATTTAAACTAGAAAAATGAAGAAAAAAAATCTATAGGGAAAATGTTGAAATTAAACAACAACAACAACAAAAAAAGCAGTATGTATATCTTTCTGAATATTGTCTCAGCAACAGGTGATCTTCTGAGGTGTGAGATGTTAATCACAATGCTGATACACCTGAGATAGAGACTGGAGGCCTCTGCTGATTTCTCAAACCTCACAGGTTACAGATCCTAAAGCTCTCCTCAGCCCATGTAAAAGGCACTTTAAACTGCTAACCTTGGCTAAACAGAAGCTTTCCCAGGAAAGCACTTGTCAGTGGAGTCACTCCTGAAGTGGCTATCCACTTACCCAGTGTGCCAAAAACAGTCTCTATACCCCTAAGGGCTAAGGCTTTAAGGCATCTCAGTCCCCACCTTTAGGCTGCTCAGTCACTAGATTACTTGCTCCCACCTGATCCTTGCTCTGCAACCCTGCGGGCAGAAGTTGCTAGGGCAGTTCTCCCACAATGGCTCTGTGCAGCCCACAGCCAAACACTATTAGCTCTGTCTGGCTCAGTGGCTCAGTCTGGGACCCTAGACAACATTTAAAGTCCTCCACACTCTTGCCCAAGTTCTCCCAAGGTAGTCCAACTGAGTGCCAAGTCCAAAAAAACCAAAACGGCTCATAGGTAAGGCCTTTCCAGTTTGCTATCTCACTACTGCTGTATTTACAGATGCCAGTGGGATTAGACCAAACGAACACATGCCACCACTTGCCAGTTTTCCACTGCTTTTGTCCTCATGGGGTCCAGAAGTCTCTTGCTGACTCCTGTGTCCTTGAATTCCACCAGCCAGAGGTGCCTGGAGTCTTGTCTCCCCAGACTTACTATGGCCAGTTGCAAAGAAGCTGTTACTCAGTCACCATCTTGCTTGATCTCCTCTATTGATATTCTTTTTACACTTTATTTGTCCCTTATAAGAATTTTTTTGGGGGGGACAGTCTCACTTTGTCACTATTGGTAAAGTACCATGGCACCACATCCCACAGCAGCCTCAAACTCTTGGCCTCAAGTAATCCTCCTGCCTTCATCTCTCCAGTAGCTGGGACTACAGGCACCTACCACAATGCCTTTTTTTTTTTTCTTTTGTTTAGCAGGCCCTGGCCAGGTTCAAACCCATCAGCCCTAGAGATGTGGGTGGCACCCTAACCACTGAGCTAGCCACTTTTGAGAATTTCTTATCTACATCCAACAGATGGCTTCTGAGTATGAATTTAGTTTATACTAGTGATTCTCAACCTTCCTAATGCTGCAACCCTTTAATACAGTTCCTGTGGGTCGCAACCCACAAGTTGAGAACTGCTGGTTTATACCAAACTGTTTACTGTGTTTCTGTAAACTGATGTTATACTACATATTAACAGGCAAGATAGCAATCAACTAATCCAAAAGGCATGCAACTGGTGCTTAGTGACTGGTGGGAGCCTACTTTCCAGTGTCCTTAATGTCTTAGCCAAGAGCATTTCATAGAATCCATGTGGAGTCTTATTCTATGCCAGATGCTATTTTGACAACTAAGGATACAGATGACAAAATATCCCAAAATGTACTTTCTGGTAATAGGATAGATATCATGGCAGCTAAAGTCTTATCTATGAAGAATTGAAAAGAAATAGGGAATGTTGCTCATCTAGTGAGTTCATTGAGGTTGGTTATGTGAACTGGAAAATTTGCTGTAAGATTCTACTGAGCATCTCATCGTTCTTCCCACAGGTCTCATTGGCTGTCTTTTACCAAAGAATCCACTTTTCCATCAACACCTGTGCTTTCAACCTTGCATCAAGATGGAAGAAGATGATTTATCCTCTTTTTCCAGTTACGGCCTGCAATGGTTCCTCAAAGAGTTAGACAAGGAAGAACTTCAGGCATTTAAGGAACTACTAAAGGAAAAATCCTCAGAATCAGCAATATGCTCTATTCCACAGGCCGAAGTAGATAGTGCCAATGTGGAACGTCTAGCCTTCCTCTTGCATGAGTACTACACAGGACCTCAGGCCTGGACAATGTCTCTTAATATTTTTGAAGAGATGAACCTGCCAACACTCCTTAAGAAAGCAAAGGATGAGATGAAAAGTAGGTAACATTTGGGACAAGTCCCAAGTTCTCATGGGAATGGGGAAGTGTATCCTGGCTGTGTAACTGGGTCTACCTTTGTAGTGGGGGTCTGCACTGTGAGAAGTAACTCTCTGGTCATCCTCACTGGCTGGAAATTATAGTACAACAAGGTCCAATGTGTTGGGTTTTTTTATACAATATGACATGGTTACATCAAACCAATCAACATAGCTTTTGCCTCATTTACTTGATTATTGTGTTAAGACATTTATGTTGTACACTTGAAAGATTTGACTTGTACCCTCGCAACATGCTCCATAGGTGTGGTCCTGTCTTTTACCCTCCCTCTATCAAACCTCCCCTCCCTACCCATTCCATTTCTCTCCTTCATCCTGGGCTATAGTTGTGTTCTATCTTTCATAAGAAAGTGTGAGTAAATATAAGTTGGTTTCATAGAAATGCTGAGTACATTGGATACTTTTTCCTCCATTCTTGAGATAATTTACTCAGGAGAATATGTTCCAGGTCCTTCCATGTAAACATAAAAGAGGTAAAGACACCATCTTTTTTAAGGCTGCATAGTATTCCATGGTATACACATACCACAATTTATTAATCCATTCATGGGTTGATGGGCACTTTGGCTTTTTCCATGACATGGTCATTATGAATTGAGCTGCAATGAATAATCTGGTGCAAATATCTTTTTTGCAAAAGTAATTTTTGCTCTTTTGGATATACTCCTAGAAGAGGAATTGCAGGATCCAACAGCAGGTCAATTTTTAGATCCCTGAGTATTCTCCAAACTTCTTTCCAAAAGGAATGTATTAGTTTGCATTCCCACCAGCAGTGGAGAAGTATCCCCTTTTCTCCACATCCACAACAACATCTATAGTTTGGGCTTTTGTTATGGGGGCTATTCCTGCTAAAGTTAGATGGTATCTCAAAGTGGTTTTGATTCGTATTTCTTTGATTAAAAATGAGCATTTTTTTATGTGTCTGTAGACCATGCACCTATCTATATGCATAAATGTATTCATGTTCTATGTGTATATGACTTAATAAAAAACAAGGTCCAATAATTACATTGTGAACACCTCCTAGAGAAAGTGCTGCATACATCATTGCTGAGTATCACTATGGTTACCTTTGTGGTGCTCCCCTTGGGAAGCTATGCACCGATGCCGCCCCTAGTCTAACCTCGAAAACAATTTTGAAACTTTTTCTGTAATAGCCATCAGAGCTGTCATTGTGAAAATTCTGACAAGTTTGCAAATTCATCCAAGAAAATGGGCTACTGAATGTCAGTATGGTCACTAGATGGCCAAGGGGAGTACTTCAAAGCTGACGGTAGTGATACTTAGCAATGAAGTATACAACACTTTTTCTAGGATAAGTTTCCAAACTTAGTTGTCATACTGTCTCCACAAAGTATGTGTGTATATACATGTATAGTGTAGTCTCTAGCCTGTGAAGCATAGAGTAGGGGAAATGGATGACTCCTCTACCCACGTGGGTAGAGGTCAAAGTTAGCAGGACTTGGAGAGTGAATGCTAAATTTGAGCTCAGAGGAACTGTTACTTGTGACTTTGAGCACATCTCTTCTTATTCTGGCCCTTGAATTTCACCTTGTGAAACAGGAAAAGAAGCTGTGATACTACATGTGCTGTTGTAAAAGTTTGATGGGATCATGGAGAGAAAGTGGGTGATAAATCATCACTTATTTACTGAGAACACAGTTCGGTTGTGGGGGAGGAAGGGCTCTGTGCCCTAGTCTGAAGAACTGAGGTTCAAGGCACAAATAGAACTGGCTATTGGTCCCCATATTACAGTGATGGACTCAGATAAGACTGTGATTATCTTAGAGTATTTAGGAGAAAGGCCTTTTTAACCTTTGACTACAGAGCACTCCGAAATAAAATGTGCCTGCGAGTGTCCTTCTCATCAAAGAATCATATTGTTTGGACCCCTGTAGGCATTGTTCAGCCAAAAGGTTAAAGTTCTCCTTTAAAAGATAAAAACTCTTTAGCTGTAGACTGAAAACTCAGAGCAGTGACTTTCCCCCCCTTTTTCCTTTATTAAATCATAACTGTGTATATTAATGCATTTATGGGGTACAATGTATTGATTTTATATACAATGTGGAATGCTTGCATTGAACTGATTAACATAACCATCACCTTGCTTGCTTGTTGTGGTAAGACATTTGTACTCTATTCTTTTTTTTTTTTTTTTTTTTTTTTTTTTTTCAGTTTTGGCCACGGTCAGGCTTGAACCTGCCATCCCCAGCATATGGGGCTGGTGCCCCACTCCTTGAGCCACAGGCGCTACCCTATACTCTATTCTTAATAGTTTTGAAATGTACCATTACATTATGCACATTAGGTGAGGTCCCACCAAATACCCTTCCTCTTCCGGGTCTCTCCACTCTTCTTCCCTCCTTCTTTCTGGACTGTAGTTATGTTTTACCAACTAACGTTCTGTGAGAGGATCTTAGGTGTGCCATGAAAAATTTTAAAGATCATAAATTGTTTTCAAAAGAATTTTAAAGCAAAGTATATTCTTTCATTTTTTTTGGTCAACATAACTTGTGTGCATGAAAGTTTTAACTATAGGTCTAAGTGTGCCATGAGATAAAAAGAAGTTTAAAAACATTGACTTAGGGAGGAAAGTTCCATGATTAAGCAGCCAATTGGCCTATCCACGTATTGCACACCTGCACATCACCCACCACGAGGATTACATGCCTCACATCAGCCACCACAGGTGGTGTTACATGCCCGCACATCACTCTCTTGGGCGAAGCCTGCACTTTTTCCTGAAGAACACTTAACTACAATCCACTATATCATTATCACAAATCAGGGACTGAAATTTACAATGACAAGTGGAAAACCAGAGCATTCTTTTAAATCTCTGCATCAAGTGCTGCTGGCAAATGAAAGTGACGCCATCATCTCCCTTACAGATAAACTGTGGAGTAAATTGAGATCTCAAGGTTTGCCCTCAGTAATACAGACAGGGATGTTCTCATCTCTGAGCTTGGGTGATGGCTATGACATTAAGATTATTCTCCCTCTTTCTTTGCAGAACATTCACTGGTTGAAATACCAGAAGATGCTGAGCAAACAAAGACTGACCAAGGACCAAGTCAAGAAAGAGGATCAGGTTAGTACAGGGATGGTGGTAAAACATGAAATAGTTGTAGCAATACCTCCAGGAACTGACTTCTGATAGGCCATGGTTCTTTCTAGTAAAGCCAATCTATCATTAACTGACGGAGTGTGTTCTGTGAGTGCCTGGTAATACTGGTCTTATTCCAAGTTCAAGAGTTCCATGGTCTTAAGGCTTTCTTACAACTCAAGGGGTTCCTATCATCCTCAATTTGGGTAAGGTTATGAACCTACTAGGTCATGCCCCTCCGAATAGCCTTTTTGGGAGCTACTTTTGGGGGTTTGAAGGGAGCCAGATAACACAAAACCAGATTCAATGCCATTCCCCAAACATTTGAGCATCAACTATGTGACAGGCACAGTTCTGTGTGCTTATCCATGGCCAAAGTGCATGAGAATCCCTGTACTCAAGAAGGTCACACTTGGAAGACAGACAAACCAACAAAATAAAATCAAAGCAAGAAATACAGGGAGAAATGCAGGCTGTGTGGATCAGGTACTTTCCCCAGTGGTGCCTGCATGTCATTATTTTGCTAATATCTCAGCAACCAGTGTTGACCATGAAATCTAACAGCAGTCTCAGTTACCTTCATTTTGATACATATTTGATTCAGGCTGTGGACAGGAAAGCACCCTTCAAGGCTAAAGTATGAGTAATAGCTAAGTGTCAGCATCTTGAAGGCGATACCTTGCTCACAGTATGATGGAAATGTGGGCTGAACAATGTGAGTGCTATACGTTATCTCCTCAGTGATAAAATTGTATCTTTTAGGTTTTATAAGTCACTAAATGATAGCATAACAGTGGTATGAAATACTTACACACAAAACTTGGCAGTTGACTAAGATGAGGGCAGGGTATGGTGCCTTATACCTATAATCCTGGCACTTTGGCAGGCTGAAGTGGGAGGATCACTTGAGGCCAGGAGTTCAAGACCAGCCTAAGCAAGACAGCAAGACACTGTCTCTACTAAAAAAATAAAAAGTGTCCAGGGGTGGTGGCAGAATGCCTATAGTCTCAGCTACATAGGAGAGAGGAGTATCACTCGAGCCCAGGAGTTCGAGGTTGCAATGAGCAAGGCTGAGGCCATGGCACTCTAGCCTGGGAAAAGGTGAGATGGTCTCAAAAATTAAAACTTAGGATTTTTTTTTTGGGGGGGGCATGTCTGACATCTCTTATTTGAATAAGCTTATGTATATTGACATTTATCCTCTTTCCTCCTCCTCTTTCAGAAATTTCACAAGCTGTGGAACAAGATGATGCTGTACCTGCAGAGACAAAAGAACAAGGTAAAGGAAATAGACTTATTCACTTGTTGCTATCCTGTGTGGAATTTGGGTGAAAGGAGCCTATGTAATAGTTCCAGTGGCTGGTGTGTGTGGTGGGGGAGGGTCCAGTTTTTCTTCCTTCTTTTGTCCCAGGGGTCCTCAAACTACAGCCTGCAGGCCACATGAGGCGGTATGATTGTATTTGTTCCTATTTTGTTTTTTACTTCAAAATAATATATGTGCAGTGTGCATAGAAATGTGTTCATAGTTTTTTTTAAACTATAGTCCAGCCCGCCAACAGTGAACTGGTCCCCTGTTTTAAAAGTTTGAGGACCCCTGCTCACTCTATGCTGTCAGTCACTTTCCCAAGTGCTCTGAGATCAGCACCATGGACAGAGCCACATGTATATTGTAACCTAGTTTTTTTTTTTAATTGAATTTTTTTTTATTGTTAAATCATAGCTGTGTACATTAGTGCAATCACCTGTACCCATTCTAAGATGCACCATAGATGTGGCCCCACCTATTACCCTCCCACCATCAAAACCTCCCCCCTCCCTTCCCCTTCCTTGGCCCTTTCCCCATAGTCTTGTACTATACTTGGGTTATAGCCTTCATGTGAAAGCTATAATTTAGCTTCATAGTAGGACTGAGTACATTGGATACTTTTTCTTCCATTCCTGAGATACTTTGCTAAGAACAATATGCCAAGGAAGGGGAAAGGAGGGGGGTGGTTTTGGTGGAGGGAGGGTAACAGGTGGGGCCACATCTATGGTGCATCTTAGAGTGGGTACAGGAGATTGCACTAATGTACACAGCTATGACTTAACAATAAAAAAAAATTTTTTTTTAATTTTTTTAAATAAATAAATAAATGCATAATTTAGGAAAAAAAATCAGTTTTCTCAACTGTCTTAAAAATTCTGTAAAACAGGATCTATGAGGTTGCAGAAGGAGACCGGGAAGCAGCAGTCGGACCACAAGTATTTGTTCTACATTCACTCTACACATTCATCAAGGACTCAGAAAGGGAACGTCAAGGTTGCCAAATCAATAAAGTTTCTATCACATCTCATCTCTGGATTTTCAGAATGGTTTAGTAATTCTGTTTGTCAAGCCTGCACATCTCAAGCAAACGAGTATGATTAGCGATGTCTTAGCCCAGTAGGCAGTTTGTCAGAAAGCTATGACGCCAGGGCACTCTACCCAGGGCTAGTCTCAAAAAAATAAAAAGAAAATAAAAGAAAAAAAGAAAAAAGAGAGCTCCCCCGGTCCTCTGTGAGCTATCAGCTGTCTTCCAAAATAGCATTTAAGGGGACACAGTCTTTTGATGCCTCCTACAGACTAGAGAAAGTCTAAATCACGTCCCCATCCACCTCCGGCTCCTCTTGCTCTGGCCGGATCAGTTTCTGGGGCTTACTGTGGGCTGTGCTATGACAGCACAGATAAAGGACAGGACCGAGAAAGGAAACTTTACACACATCACACCGATGCTTCTGAAACCTTGGAAGCAACATTTCATCAGAAAACAAATCAGTACTTGAGCCCAACTGAGTCTCTTGACAGACATGACCAACCGGAAAGGACTTGAATGTGCTGCCCTAGTAACACCGGCTGACCCTGGGGAGCTGCCTTTAGTCATTAATAGCAGTCCCTGAGTCTTGCCAGTTAATGCGAGACACTCTCCAGGGACATGCTCCATCACTCCTGATTTGGCTTCAAGGATCTTGATTGCAACTTAGAGACTCAGAATTTAAGAAGAGGGAGGAGGGCCAGAGAGGTCGCAGAGAAGGAGGCCAGGACGAGTGGCAGTGGTGAGGGAGAGGAGCAGGGCAGCCACTGGGAAGGGTGGACAGACACAGACACAAAGAAAGAGACAAGGAGACAAGACACGAGGCAAAGGCAAAAAATAGAGATGGCGAGGAGAGGCTGAGGGAAAACATTTTTCCAAGCAGGGCTCATTATTCTCTTTTCAGACATGTTAGTAATAGGTTTCTAATGCCGCTGACGTGGCTCGCCTCAAATTCTAAGGGCTGACAATGGTTATTTCCTGAAAGACCCGCTGAGTGGAGTAGAGGCGTGGGTCAGGCCAGCAGACGAGCTGAAAGGAGAAGGGAACTGCTTTTCAATTTGGAGAATGATTTTCAGGGAGGAAAGCTGTTATCAGGGAGAAAGATGTGCGGCCCCCTCCTCACCAAGGCAGCGCACATTGAGAGCTGACTGCAAAGAAGAATTGTCTGATAAAATGTTTGAGAGAAATAATTTGAGGGTAATGGAGAGAAAATAAAGGCTTATATCCATATTATCATGCCTGTGCTTGCTAATTAAATCCTTTTTTCTACTTCCCTCATTCTTGTTTGTGCTTCTGTTTTTTACACTAAAAAAAGCTTCAACATGTTTCTGACAAAAAGAAAAAAAAAAAGATGAGTAATTTCTATACTATATGGTTACATCAGGAAATTTTAAATGTAGTGTTATAAATCTTTTTTGTTCACCGAATATGCTGTCAGTTTGAAGAACAACTGTTTAGCTCCTTTTATTTTATTAAGTGTGAGTTTAATTAATCACAATGGAATCCTATTCAGACTATTTTCCAACCCAAGAGGCAATTGTTTCCTCTAGCAGGATGTTTCCTTCTAAGTAAAGACAGCACTAAACCAGAGAAAGCGTTAAAACCCTGATGCGAGGCATAATGAACTCCCATGCAAAGTAGTTATATTAATGTAATGGAGTTGAGATCTTAATTGCACTCGTGTTTATATTTGCAACCTCCTTTCTTAAAGCCTTTTTATTTTACTAAATGGTTTGAACAACGAGGTAGGAGAGGTTACATGGCCTGCTAAATAGAGATGGTTGCATCACACTAAAGTGGGAAAGAAATGAATCTGGGAGGGAGGACTACCTAATTTAATTTTGTAAAGTAGGTTTTATTCTCAGTTGATAATGACTAAAATTGCTCTGTGAAAGCAATCTGTCCAGAGCCAGAAAACTCCCTGGACGCTTCAAAAGAAGCATGTCCAATAGCCCTTTTTGTTCCTCCCTATGACAACCATTAGCTGCCACTGAAAAACCTCCAGCCTGAGTGCCGAATTCGGTACAAAGCAATTTAGGTTTATGCAGCCTCTGGCCTCTGATTCAGAAGAGCTGATACATGGTAAGGTAATTTCCAGCCAAACTTAAGGTGGGAGAAATGACACAATAGGAAGCAGAAAGGAAAGTCCCCATCAAGCCTCCTATAGAATAAGCATTTGATTAAGAACTAGTGCCTGATGGGTGAGCAAATGAATGAATGGATAAAGGAATCTATCAGGGCATTTAGTCCAAGGATGGGGTCCCTCATCTGTCCACTCTTTTGCCTGTCCTTGTTCATCAGACACAGATCAAGAGAAAATATACTCATTTCCTGATTAAAACGCAATAATGCACACACTGGACAAATATGACACCACCTTCCCAAAGCTCATCCAAGAGCCACCATGCCACGCAGAAAGTTACGTGGTGACCTCGTGAGAAAGTTCTCTCAGCCCTCAGGGCTTAGAGTTACTGTTATTTCCCAGAGCGAGGAGTTGTTTTATTATATGGATACTAACAATTATAGAAACTGATCTTGTACCCTTTGTTCAGGCTGCTGGGGAGCTCAGAAAAAATTCTGGGGCCATCCTCTGCAGTACCCACCCACCTCAGGGCAGGCCGGGGACACTCTAACGCCACCCTCACTTGATCCTACCACCTTTTTATAAACCTCAGCTTGTTTGTTAGTTGTTTGTTTATAGCTTATACAGTGGATTTTGAGATACCACTTCAGAGTTTTCTCTAAGGAGAAAATAAAGAAGGGAAGGAAGAAATTAAAAAAGAGATTAAAAAAAAAAAAACACGGAGTTGAGTAAGATATTATGAAGGCTTCAAACATTAAAAGACATGGCCACTTTCCTATTGAATACCAGGCACTGTATTAGCTGTTGAAGAGTTCATGGTCTAATGGGGGAGAAAAATGAGAAAAAAGCCAAATTATTCTAATTTATAGGGTCCTACTATACAACTATGAACAAACTACCCAGGGGTATAGGAGGGACCACCGTCATCTGGTTAGGGGGGTTACTGTTGGCTTCCCCAATAATTTAACACTGCGCTGGACTGCAAAGGTGGGAAGGAATTTACCAGGTCAAGAAGGGAGGAGAGGGTGTCCCAAAGACAGGAAACAGAATATGCAAAAGTCCAAAGGCCTCAAGTGGTAGGTTGTTTCTAGTACACAATGAGAAGCTTTATTTGGCAGAAATTTGTTATGCTCCGGGTGGGAGCAAAAACAGAAGGATCTTAGACCCTGAGACATAAATCATGGTCAGATTTGACAAGCCCAGAATGAAATCATAGGGAGCTTAGAGATTTACATACCAGGCAGTGGGGAGGCAGCAGCATCTTCAAAACAAGACAGCCACGTGGTGAACTGTACTTCTTAAAAAGAAGTCTATATGGATTGGAATGAGGAGGAAATGCAATAGAAGACAGGTTAAAGGGGCTGGAGTTGAGTGAAAAATGTTAAGGACAAAGATCAGATGAAAAGAGATACGTGAACCTTTCCGAGACAGAATGACGGGGTGCATCAAGTGACTGGACACAGAACTAGGGACAAGGGTGCCTACTGTGGGAGATGGAGGATCTACCTGAGGCTGGTAACCGAAATCCAGAGCACAAGAGGAGGAACAGCAGGGACCTAGGACAGCTCTGCGTGTGGTGCCTGCAGGACATTCAGGTAGATTGCAGATAGCTAAAAATATACATCTGGTGCTGAGGCAAGGCAACAAGCCAAGGGAATTAGATTTGACATTTTGTAGCATATAAATAGTACCTAAAAAGTGATAAAAAAAAAAAAAAAAGATCAGATCACTCAGGACATAGCATGTACAACACAGACAAAAGAAAATATGGAACCCTGAAATTGGAGATTATTTTTCATTTTAGCAATGCTTTTTTCTGGAGATTTAAAAAAGGATTTTCTTAGGCTCGGTTTTCACCTTTTCTGGGGAAGTCTAGGACCGCAGTTTTTTCAGGCAGAATTAACAACCAGGTAATCTTGCAAATGAATTTGAGTACCTTTCCCAGAGATGTCACTGAGTTCATTACAAGAGTGGTCAGCCACCCAGACCCCTTAAGTTTTGTTAGAAAAGCACCATACAATAACTTCAGCAAGAAGGCACCTCTCAGTACTTGGAAAAGAACAGGAAATATCCCCAGGGGACCAAGGTCGTGTTTGGAAAAGGCAGCAGAGGTAGGAGACTGGGCTGTGTTCCGGTACAGAGTGATGTCTCAAGGCTGTTAAAATACATCAGAAGCTATGAATGTTGCTTTGAAAAAAACAGAGGAGTGTCAGGAAGTGTTAAGGAACTTATGTTGATGTCCAGAATGGTATAAACAAAAAGGATAGAAACTACCAGCTGGTTTTTGATTCTGTGAATGACAAGAGTTAGGATGCTGCAGTGTTTAAAGAATTAAAAGAAGGAAGAGAGTCATACAGAAAGGAGGAAGGAAAAAAAGAGAAACAGCCTTGAAAGGGCATAGAACAGAGGAGCAGAGGAGAAGGCAGCCAGCAGGGGCCAAACTGCTGGTCCGAGAGTGAGGGCAGGGGCTGAAGTCACAAAGATAAAGACAGAGTGACCAGACAGAAGAGATCAAGGACAGACAAGACTTTTTAGGGTGATGGGTAGAGGTGTAACCATTGAGAAAATAGTTGTTACTCAATCAATAAAGTTTTAACCTGATGCAACAGACTGGTAGAAGCCCTGAGCTCACACAGACACAACCGGAACCTTCCCAACAGGACCTTATTTGGAAACAGGATCTCTGTAGATTTAACCAACTTAAGATGAGGTCAGTAGGATGGGGCCAAAGCCAACATGACTAGTACCCACCTCAAAGTGGGAAATGTGGACATAGATGGAGAAGACAATGTAAAAATGCCAGCAGAATATCACGTGAGGACAGAGGCAGAGATGGATTTGTGCTGCCACAAGACAAGGAGGGCCTCCCCAGACACTGGAAGAGGCCCAGAAGGCCTCTCCCCTAAAGACTTCAGAAGGAACATGGCCCTATCAACATCTTGACTGGTTTTTGAACTTCCAGTCTCCAAAACTATGAGATAATACATTTCTGTTATTTTAAGCCACTCAGGTTTTGGTGCTTTGTTAGGGCAGCCCTAGGAAGCAAACGGAAGAGAAAGAGATGCACAGGGAGGTGGGGCTCCGCAGAGGGTGCTGAAGGGAGCTGGGGATCCCTAGAGCTGCAGCAACGCACCCTGGAGGCTTTCATCAACAGGACCGGGAGACTTGCAATCCTATGCCCTGACACTATTCGGGACTCTCTTGATTGCAGTTACTAATGTGCTGCAACCTGAGGTCTGTGGGACCAGATTGGGCAAGAGAGGAGGTGCAAGAAGACAAAACAGTATGTTGAATGCACGGCAGGGCAGGGCAGGGCTGGGGCCCCAGACAGCAATTTTCTATGAGAGAGTAATACATCCCATTTGTCCAGTTGACAGAGAAGCAGCAACATAGATCAGTGAGGATCAAGACAATTATGGAATTGGGTACTTATAAGGATTTTTTTTTTTTTTTTTTTTTTTTGGACAGAGCTTCACTATGTCGCCCTTGGTAGAGTGCTGTGGTGTCACAGCTCACAGCAACCTCAAACTCTTGGTCTCAAGTGTTTCTCTTGCCTCAGCTTCCTGAGTAGCTTTTTTTCCCCAGGTTTTTTGGGGGTTTTTTTGGTTTGTTTTTTAGCAGGGCTGAGTTTGAACTTGCCACCTCCGCTATATGGGGCCGGCACCCTACTCCCTTAAGCCACAGGTGCTGCCCGGGTCTTTTTTTTTTTTTTTTTTTTTTTAATTATATCATTCTCATTATTTTGATCATAAAACTCAAAATAGCAACATTTATGTCACATTTACTTACCATGTTGCTAATAAGGCAGACAGAATTAGGAAATTATGCAACGTGGAGAAATAAACATTTATAACAGAGAGGTATTTGAAAACTCAGTAAAGAAGTTAAATATTTACATTATTCCAGCAGAGGGTTATTCATCAGAAGGGAAGGGGGAAAGGAATCTCATTTATTGAGTATTATTTAGTGCCTGCCCCTAGCTAATCATAGAACACGGGGGCCTCTCTTAGTCTCCTCAGTGACTCTGGTTTACAAGTGACATACCTGAGACTCATAAAGGTGAAGAAATGTGCCTGAGCTGGTGAGATGCAGGGCTGAGGCCGAAACTCCAATATGGCCGCCTCCATTGGCTTATCTCTGCACCCTCCATGTGGACCTGTGTGGATAGAAATTAGAATTAAATTTCTCAGGAACCTAAAGAGTCAGCAACAGAAATTGGCTGAGATATGTTAAAAGGAGACCATGAAAGGTCTTAATGGGAGCCTGGACCCCCCGATTGGGCACTTGCTCAGCGCCTGGCCTCAAATAGCTTCTCTCTCTCTCTCTCTCTCTCATCGCCAGCTCTTCACTGGAAGAGGACCTGGCTCCACTCCCTGGAACCCCCCCAGCCTCCACCCTGAGCCAGGTGTATGTTCCCCACATCCTGAAGTAGCTCATTACAATCAGAGGCTGAATAGTAAAACAGAAATTAAATTGACACTTTGAAGCATTAATCTCAGCACAAATTAATATTCATCAACATCTGCTATTTGTTCAGGTGAATGTTCAGCTTAAACAAAAAAAAGAACAAAAAAAAAAGCAGTCTTTCTACCCCGGAGACAGCATGCACCAAAGAAAATGGAGATATGCCTCCTGTTTATGCAGGGAAGAGCCCAGCTCCCTGCGGAGACTGCAGCCGCAACAGACCTCCTGGGGGACCAAGCAGATTTTTCAATAAGTCATTTCTATTTGGCCACTGTTTTCTTTCTGACTCTCAAGACATTGCCATTCCTTCTCAGGAGGGAAGGAATGGGAAGCTGGGTGATGTTTGTTCCATCTCAGCACTTGGCAACTGGCGCTGCCCCTGGTGTCTGCCATTGGATCATTGTCATCTGGGCAGGGCAAATTTCTTCACTGGAAAATCATCAGCTTAATTTCAAAATGTGTGTGGAGAGAATTTTTCAGAGGGACAAGCTGGGATAGTGGAGCCACACAGGTAGCTCTGCATGGATGGAGAATGAAGCAATTACACAGTAAAACCTTGTGCTGTTATAGCCAACGGGGGTGTTGGATGGTGTAACACCGAAAGTATCACTGAGTCAATAATATCTTTGGAGCAAGGGAGTATTTTTTAAGATCATACTCAAGCGAACAGTTGTTCTCTTCCTGCCAAAAATCCAGGAAAACTTCTGAAAGCCTTCCCATGACTACAGGCCGGAGCAGATTTAAGAGATACTTAGAAACATAATCTGTTCCCTGGGTAAAAGTGGGACTTCAAAGAGCACTTTGGAGAATGTATTTCTTTACATTTCAACATTTCTTCCCTCTCTATCCCAGATGAGGATAGAGACAGCCACTAAAATGGTAGAAATATAGTTAATGAAGAAAATAAACAAATCAAAAGACTACAAGTTCTGCATACTTGGGGGAGGGGTAAGTCCTCAGTGCATAAATCTGGTAAGCAGCTTATTCCTGTGTTGAGTAATGATGGAAGGATTTTGATTTTGCAAATGAGTGGAGAATGTACTAGTAATTAAGAGTGAGGACTCAAAGTTAGACTTTGGAGCTGTCTTACTTGCTACCTGTGTGAGCTTGGGCTACTTAGCTTCTCTGTGCCTCACTTTCCTTATATGTATGTAGAACCTGAGTATTGTGATGGTTAAATGAGTTGATACTGGGACTGAGATCAGAGTAAAGAAACAGAACAGGTAAAGAAAAAATAATTTAAGAAATATGTAAAATAAATAAATAAGTAAATGAATGTATACATATAAAGCATTTGACCCAGAATGTTATCACTTTATAAGTATTATATAGCTGTTAACTATTGATACAAACTTAATAATAAAAATTTTGCATTAGAAAGTCTCTGGTAATTCTATTCATAGAGATGATATTGCTGGAAGTGTACTGGTCATGTATTAAATCCATTCTATTTATGGGAGAGAAGGAAGGAAAGAGACAGGCAGATAAATTAAGTGAATAGGCAAATAATGATGATGTTTTACAGTGAGAAGAGCAATGCAGAGCATGAAAGAGGTGGACAGGATAAAGACTAGAGACCGATTTCAAGCTGAGTGGTCAGGGAGGCCTCTCTGAGAAGGTGACATCAAAGTAGAGATCTGAATGAGAAGAACCAATGTTAGGTAGAGCCAACGAAGAGAGAAGAGGGGCAGATGTTTTGTCTGTGATATGAGAATGTATGAATTGAGTAACCAGAAAGAGGTAGAAAGACCACAAACCAGTGATATGGTTAAAACCACAACCAAGAGTATCCATAGTAGGGGTTTCAGCTGTCTTCAATGACCTGGGGTTCATTAGGATCTAATTAGCATTGAGTTTTGACACCCCCTCCCCCACCATGAGCTTTTGTAAAGAATTCTGGGAGGATGCTTGCGTACAAACTAAGAGAGTTATGAAAGGTCGGAGCCCCATCACTACCACCACCACTCAGCTTGTCAATCACCCAAGGGTGGGGTGAGAACTCCACTTAGGGGGAGGAAGGATAGTCACCTCACCATATAAAAGCAGATGTATGCTAAAAACTCAGGGTTACCTCTGCTTGTATTCCTTCCTTAGAACCTACTATGCTTAATAAAAGTTACTGCTTGGATTGCGTATCTGTTCTGCCTATTTATTGTTCTGTCTTTATGACCCTAGCAATCACTCTTTGGTGCTGGAATAAGAACCAGGTACAGTGAACCTGACACCAACCATTTCCACATAGACTGGGGGGAAGTGACGGAAAGAGTGAAATATCTGATTCAAAGCTCTGAAAAAGGAGCATATTTGGCAAATTCTAGAAATAGAAAAACAGAATGGCTGGAAGGAGATGGGTGAAAGAAAGCAGAGTAAGATAAGAGGTAAGAAAGGTAGGCAGGGGCTGGATATGTTGGGCTATGCAAAGCAGTAAGGAGTTGGAGTCCTTCTAAAATGCAACAAAAGTCATCGGGAGTTTTTAAGGAAGGATGCAATAGGATGTGATCTCTGATTTTACAAGATCACTCTGGAACCATGTGGTAAGCACCTGCTGATGTGGCCACCCAGTGATTCTACCTCCTGATGTTCACACACTTGGATAAACCCTTCCCTCGAGAGTGGGCCAGACCTAGTGACTTGCTTCTAATTAATATAACATGGCAATAGTGATAGAATGGCTGACACTTCCATGGTTAGGTTAGGAAAGGCCGTGACTTGCCTGCCTTCTCCCTCACCCTGAGGAAGCCAGTTGCCATGATGTAGACCCACATGACAAGGAATTACTAGTCAACAGTCTATGAGTAACTGAGGCCCTTAGTCTAAGAGTCCCTGAAGAACCAGTTCCTGCTAACAATCATACTTGTGACATAAGAAGCAGATCCTTTCCAGTCTAGCCTTGAGCTCCACTGTCAGAGAACCTCGCTAAACTGTACCCAAATTCCCAGCCCACAGAAACTGTGAGATAATCGAAATTGTTGTTTTAAGTCACTAAGTCTTGGGATAATGTGTTACACAGTCATAAGTAACTAATAAGGTTACTGTGTACGGGATGGATTTGACAATACATGAAAAGAGAGATTATAGCAACTTTGGTTTGGACAAAGGTAGATGGGATGGAGGGGGGGACAAATTCCAGTGCTGTTGGAGTAAAAGGTGGAAATAAGACTAATGAAGTTTTTAGTTGAAAAACTGGATATATACAGAGATAGAGGAATGGCAAGAAGCCATCTGGATCCCACACTGCATAATAAATTTAAGAGTCTGGATTTCTGGGAAGACATTAGGGCTGGAAAGTAGATTTGGAACTCATGGGCATTTATAGATGATACGTAAATCATGCTACAAGATGAGACACCCCCTCTTTAGGGAATGTATCAGTTACATTGCTGCATAATAAGCCACCCCAAAACTTAGTGGAATAAAGCAACCATTTTATTTTGTTCCCACTTTCTGCGAGTCAAGAATTTATCAGAGCACAGTTGGAAAAGCTTATGTCTGTTCCTCCACACCGGGCTGCCCAGCTGGGCTGTCTGTTGGAGTGCTATGCACAATCTCTCTGGGGACTAGGGCTTCCCAAGTATTTCTAGTGCTGGCAGCTCAGGATTTCAAAGACCAAGGTTCCAACACAGCAGGAAAGAGTGAAATATCTGATTCAAAGCTCTGAAATAGAAAAAGACTTCATGGTCTTTTTTCACTTAGCCTCTGGCATTGGAAATCATCTCTTCTGCTGCATTCCAGTGTTTGCAGATGAATCACTATGCTTAACTCTAATTCAAGGGGAGGAGACATAGACTCCACCTCTGGATGAGAGGAGTGTCAGGAAATTTGCATACTTGTCTTAAAACCACCATGTAGATTTAATACATATGGAAAGAGAAGAGAAGGAAATCCCATGGTGAGCTGGGGCACACAATTTCAATGTTGAGCAGAGAGTGAAATATCTGATTCAAAGCGATTGAAATAAAAGTCAATAAAAAAAAAAATCATTCAGCAAGTATGAGACCATAGAACCAAAAGAAGTGTCTATTTCCAGACAATAGGAGTTGCCATTATGCTCATGAAACAGTTAAATATGACAGGGACAGGAAAAATTGGGGGGTTGGTGACCAAGAAGTGCTGGTAAACTTGCCAGGAGCAATCTCCACAGGGCTGCTGGGATGGAAGCCCATTAAATGGGGTTGAAAAGGGAGAGAGGAAGTGAGGCATCAACCATGGCTGGTAGTTGTGTATCTGCTTGTTCAAACAGATCCTACAAATCATAATATCCCAGAATCTTTCATTTAGAAAGTCATTTGGTACATGATCTTGAACGTTTCTGATGTTAGGGAGCTCATTGCCTTTTATATCAGCCCATTTAGTCAATGTTAGAAAAGTTATTTCTTCCAAAGAACTCATTTCTGACACCCATTTGTCTTCATCTGCCTGAACCAGTGCACAACCCTAAGGGTCATGTGTCCCTTCAGGCTCATTCTCTTAAAGATGAAACACCTCCAGTGCCGTAAGTTATCTGGGCACTTCCAGCCTACTTGTCACCCTGAATGTGCTCAGCGTGCTCCTGTCCACAGTGTGGCATTCAAAACCAAACTCAACAGCCTGAGTGCAGTTAGAAGATTCCACACTCTGGTCCAACCATTATATCTAAGACCCTAAGGCTATTTTAAGCTTTTGTCACACTGCTGTCTTACAGTAGAAACCACCAACTGTCATCCACATTGAGCCTTAATCATCATTATTACAAATTGTTAAATGTTCGAATATATATATGTGTGCATATATACGTTTTGTTTTGTTTTGTTTTGATTGAGACAGGATCTTGCTCTGTCTTCCATGCTAGAGTGTAGTGGCATAATCGTAGCTCACAGTAACCTCACATTCCTGGGCTCAAGCAATCCTCCTGCCTCAACCTCCTGAGTAGCCGGGACTACAGGTGTGCACCACCATGCCCAGCTAATTTTCTTATTTTTTGTAGAAATAGGGTCTTGTCCTTGCTCAGGCTGCTGTCAAACTCCTAGCCTCAAGAAGTCCTCCTGCCTTGGCTTCCCGGAGTGCTAGGAATACATATTATGAGCCAATGCACCTGGCCTAAATGTTCAATCATATTTAATGCAAAAAGATCAACCAATTGTTCTTCCAAAGCCCAGATGCTGCCATGCCCAGGTACACTGAAAAAGTCCTGGAAAGAAGTCTTTAACCCTTCCTGATATACTTTGTTGCTGTAGATTTTTTCTTTGCGCTAAGACAAGAAACAGGATTAGGAAAAGCTCCTGGGGACACTGGGGACCCAGGTCATTCTCTGGCAGACCAGGAGTCTCTGAAGGGGTAAAATTGTGTGTTTCACACAAGTAGAGCCAAGGAAATCCTGGACCACAGCTCCACTTTACCAGTCTGGATACCCTCCCAAGCTTTTTCTATCTCCTTCCTAGATACATTAAACTTACAAGAAATCAAACCAAAATTCTCATTCTAAATTCACTCACAGTACCTTTGAGCTACTTCTTAAAAGTTTGTCCTCCTCCTCCTGTGAAACTATTGAAAGCATTTTGAAGTCATATAAATGAATATATGTACCTACAGACTATTTTTTTTTTTACTCTAAGAAAATGCTTAGAAAGCTTGCATCACTCTAGAGCAGTGGTTTTCAACTGACGTGCTGCAAGAGGCTCTTAAGTCTGCTGTGAAAATTGTTAAAGATCATTAATTAAATTATTTTTGAAAGCAGTTCAAAGCACGGTACGTATATTCTTTTTTTACTCTTTTTTCTTTTTTGATCAACATAATTTAAGTGCACTGCAGAAGGTTAACTATATGTTCAAGTGTGCTGTGAAATAAAAAACGATTGAAAAACACTGGTCTAGAGAGACAAGTCCTACAGAGTGAGGTGAGAAAACATTGGGCCTATTCTAACAGCTCTGTCAGGGTAGCACATGCAGGCACACACCTGTAGGCAGGTGAGCAGGCGGCCTGCTGTGCTATCCTATGCCAAAACCACTGCCGTTTGTTCTCTCCTGGTGCCTCCTAGCCTGGAGCATCTGGGCGAAGCAGGTGGCTAACGTGTTCTGAGCAAGTTGGATCGGGAGAGTCTCATTACCCCTGTCATGACTTACCCACGCTTTCTCCCTTCCCTGGAGAACTTGAAAGACGCTGTTTGGATAAGAAGAAATAAAACATAAAAGTTTACCTATGAAATATTCATTTTCAGAGACTTTGTTCCAGCTGCTCAGATTCGGGGTCTAATAGACCAAGGGAGGATTAGAGGATATGCTTTAGTTCGGAGCCCTTTCCAAGTCTATCAAACTCTTTCCTCATTCAGCAGGCAGCAAGGGTGCAGATTGTACCCAGAATAAATTGTGCATTTTTATGTCTTTAGTATCTTGGCACATTTCGTATGAGAATAATAATGATTATGAGCTCTCCACGATGCATGATATGGAGGAAGGAGGTCAAACCATGTTCTTTGAAGTCAGACAGTCAGGAAAGTTATTGCAGATGCTTTCATACGCTTGATTTGAGACTTTAGGCAAGTTTCACAAAACCTTTGAGCCTCAGTTTCCTTAGCCTTCAATTAAGCATAAAAAGTCTCCTTGTGGGTATATTCATGAGGACTGAAGTAAGATAACTTTAGAGAGCAGTTTTAAATATATATTATTTATAATCCCATCTCATTTTTAGTATCAGAAAATATTTATTAATAATTAAAAATGACACATAACTTTTAAAATGCCATCAATGAAGTACGTACCAGATAGATTCTGTAGGAAAAAAAAGCTGAATAATTTAATTATAACACAAGTTCAAGAAGTTCCCCCCATAACTTGAAGCATAAGAGATAAATGTGATAAAGTATTAAATACATGAGACACACAAAGGAAATTATCCAGAAGATCTGGTATTTATGTGTAACAAGAATTTCAGAAAGAGAGATTAGAGTGTTCAGAAGATCAATAATCAAAGAAATAAAAGAAAGTCACTCCGAGCTGAAAAAGACATGGTTCTTCAGTTTGAAAGGGTTCACCACGTATCACATAATGAATAAATTGAAACATACATCAAGACCTATCTTGTTTCCTTTTTTTATTTCAAGTACTAGAGTGGGGGAAATCCCATAAGCATCCAGGCTTTTTTTCTTAAACTTCACAGAGCTTTGCATATAACCAATGGTCCATAAATTTTACTTACCTTGCATTTCTCTCCCTTTAATCCACCCTGCTGAAGGATAATACCTAATCCACCAAAAACCTTGTTTTGATCATCTCATTCTCATTGCAATGAGGGTTCTCTTCTCACTGCACAAAAGATAAAATCCAAACCCTAGCATTACCCATTTCACTTTAACTTACCTTTCAAACTCTATCTTTACCAACTACCAAAACGAAGCCTCAGCCCCTGCTAGCAGCGCGATTGCAGTGCCCGTTTCTCTGCTCCCTTATCCACCTCTGTGCTTACTGTGCTTATGGCCTTGCCTCCTCTAGGGGATTCCATTTTCACCCACATCTGCTAATTAAAAGCCTGAAAATCCACTAAGAATCAGATCAAACCCTTTGCCCCAAATACCCCAAGATGGGGTCACTCTCTCCTTCCTAAAACATGCCTTACACTCACCGTATTTTTAATAAACTACTTGGCAGATGCTATTTCTTGTTGTTGTTTATATACATGTCAGAGACACGAGTCAAAAGGTATAATTTATCTGATGGGTTTATTCCCCCCACTAGACTATGAACTTCTTAGGAGCAAAGACTATATTTCATTGTCTTGTATCTCTAGCATCTGATACCTACCAGGTGCTCCCTAAAGAATACCACAAAGGTAGATTCAATAACTCTTTGGTTAAGAAGTGGCTACAGGCCACGTGCAGTGGCTCAAGCCTGTAATCCCAACACTCTGGGAGGCCAAGGCAGGTGGATTGCAAGAGCTCAGGAGTTCGAGACCAGTGTGAGCAAGAGTGAGACCCCTGTCTCTAAAAATAGCTAGGCGTTGTGGCAGGTGTCTGTAGTCCCAGCTACTCGGGAGGCTGAGGTAAGAGAATCACTGAAGCCCAAGAGTTTGAGGTTGCTGTGAGCTATGACACCATGGCATTCTACCCAGGACGACAAAGTGAGACTCCACTGAAAAAAATTTAAAAAGTGGTTACAAACTCAAATCCTACAGGTGCCAAGTTTACAATGTTAGTGGCTGACATGAGCTATGTCAAAGAGAATTAGCGAGTGTGGTGACCATGGCATTTTGGAAGAAAGAATCCTCCTTTCTAGACGAGTAATCTGGTAGGAACATGGGCCCAGTATCATCAGGTCATCTGATATTTTCAGAGAAGCCAGAAACCCCTATCTTTTATATGTAAAATCTCCTGATTCTTAACCATTAGAAAATAAGACCATCATCTGTTTGTTGAAATACTACTGTGCAAGTCCATCAGATAGACCAACCCAAATACAAATTATAAGATGCATGTTTGCAACCATAAGATCTATGGATGTGGCTGGCTACAAGATGATCAGGAAAGAGCCCTTTAGAAGCCCAGATCAACTTTGCAGAGTGGCAGGTGGAGCCAGAAAAACTATGCTGAGTAGGACTTCTCATTCTATCTAAGAGAGACCAACGGATGGAAAGCTGGGAAGACAAGGGAGTGAAGGCAGTAACAGTCAACTTCAACAGGATGAATGTGTTATGTGTGGGACTTCTGAGTGAGTAACAGCTGCTCCTAGAACTGAGCTGAATGGGGATCCTCCCACGCCACCCAGGAGGTATAACCAACCAACTAGTGACTCCCCCAACTCAGTCACCTGACCTACCTAATACCAGTAGAAGGCCTGCTACATGCTAATAACAGGTAGGTATTAATATGATTAATATTTAGCAAGATAAAGAATCATAGTCATTCTTTGGGGGACATTCTACTCACTAAAGAAATCCAATTACAATGATGCTGATCAAATGAAAATCTTAAAACAGAAGCCACGGGGGAAGGGCTGGTTCTGAGCACTGAATTCATTTACATGTAGAATAAGATGAGAGTTAATACACTGTAATGGCTGTACACAGAACATAAATGTTACATGGAGGTTAATAGCATGGAAATAGTTAATCGGTTCCCTATTTTTCTTAACACTTAGTTAATAAATAACTGCCTACGTTTGACACATGAAGTTTAAAAACATGACACCAATCTTCAAATATTCTTTTACATCTTATTCTCTAGACTTCAGAAAATACTTTGGGAACTAATATTTCTTATATCTGAAATATACTAATTTGCTTCATTTCACTCTTTGGGGGGGGTTCATTTAAGTCAAAGTGTAATTAATAATTTTTTTATTTTAAATAGTGTTATAGAATATTCCCAATTCAGTTTTTCTATATTTATTTCCTCTCTGCATTTCTTCCAACAGAAAGATACAGAGGATGCTACTGCCAGTAGTTAAGGGTGGTTATTTCTTCATAGTAGGGTTCCTTTCTTCTTTGCCCCTTTTTTATTTTTGCTGCCTAATTTATTTATAGTGTGCTATATTGTTTTTATAAGCTCAATAGAGTTATTGTTCTTTGTGAAAATATGTATAAGATTTGAGAGAGGCTTGATTCTGGCATCTCTAATTTTTTCAAAATAATATGTACCATTTCTTGTCTCTGCTATTTGCTTAAACACCATCTACCTACTGATTTTCAAGCTCAGTAATGTAGAAAAGTAAACATTGAGCTATTTTAAACCTGTAAAGAACCCTCAGAAATGTCATCTGTCTTCCCAAACTTCTTACCCTTCTCATGTAAGAAGATGCACTCAAACTAGTCTCAGGATGATTATGTGAGCCAGAGACCCTTCTTTAGTTTTCCTACTCTATAAAAAGGCTTTTTACATAAAGTTCAAGGGGTTAATACTCATCCCATGCTAAGCAACATTTTTCATAATGAAAATAATTATGGTAAATGGGAAGTTAAACTTCTATGTGTATATAGCTTTTCTGTCTGAAATCTTGACACCCCTGACAGCCTCCCTCAAAAAAGATGTCAAAGACAGCAATTATTTTCTATCTAATTTTTACCTACTTTAGAGTTTTCTTAACCAGTCTAACCATCAACATCAGTCCCCCCAATAACTATATGTAGGTGACCCACAGTTATTTTTAGTACACTGAACTTGTGCTCCAGCAGTTGATGCCATGGCCCACATATAGATACCATTTGAAAATCAAGATAGGGAGAAGTCAGACAAGCTAGAAATAAGCCAGGTACCTACCAAGCAAGAACATGTCTGAAAATAGAGGACAAAAGCCAAAATCCATTAAATCAAGACTAGATGAAGACATGTGCAAAAAGTGTCTGGAAGCTGAAACTATATAACCAACAGAAAGGCAAGTTAGAATAGATGAACTGGCCACTTCAAGAGATGGGACCCAGAAAGTAAATCAATCAGACATGACAGTGGACAAGCACAAGAACTAGTCTCCAACATGCAGAAATGGGTGGAAGTCAGAGGGACACAACAGAAACAAGAAGATCAAGGGTATGGGGACGTGTGTGTCTAGATGCAGTTCTCCAGATGACTAGTTCCTGCTTCAATGGTCTTCAACTATTTCAATCAGTAAGCATTCAACAATTTACCAAACCAAATTAGAAGCCTATATCACAACTATAGTACTCCAGATATAACTTTACCAAACACTGGCTCAGTATATCATGAAGTTGATGTTCTTACCTGTCTCCACTAAGAAATTGCAAGTCCACTAAGAGGAGGCATCGTATCTTATTTGACATTGCATCTGCAGCACGTAAAATGCTACTTGGCATAAAATTCAAAAGAATTCTGGGTGAATGAATGAATGAGTTTCTGCATCTAGAATTTAAATGCAGGAAACATGGCTGCTGACAAATAGAGGAGCTAATATCCTATAATAAAACTCATAACATTGCTCCTTATCTCCTGTCACCTCAAGTCTCAACTTTGTAACGTGTTTTGCCACATAATTAAATGCTTTCAACCCACCTCTAACATAAATCTCTATTCAAAATGGATGGAAGGATGAGGAAAATTTCTTTTTTTACATAACAAAATGTGCTATGGGAAAGTAATTCCAAGGCCCCGGAGGCACTTCTCCTTTTTTCTGCTCGCTTGGTAAGTCAGCATGTCACCCAACTGGCCATCCCCATGGTCACAAGATGGCTGCCACGCGTCCAGACACGACACCTTCTGACAGAACAGAGCACTTCCTCCTAGAGAACCCACAACAGATTCACATCTCTTTGACCAGAATTTTGTCTCAGTACAAATCTTCAACAAGTCACTGACAAGAGAAATGAGATCACCGTGATAGGCTCAGTGAAGTCCAGTGGGGCAGGATTACCTGAACAAAATCAGCACAGTGGGAAAAGGTGTTGAGTGAGTAGGTAGCCAACAGTGTTTCCTTCAGCTACACACAATGTCATCCGTGGTCTGCCTCCTGCCTCTTGCCTCCAGCCTCCTCCCTACCATCCCTTCTATCTGAAATCCTGCATTCCAATGTGTGTTCCTGTCTAACCAGACCATTGTGCTTTTGCTCTGTGTTTTACATCTGCCTGAAGTATTCTTCCTGCCTGTCTAGTGGGTAAATGCCTACTCACTCTCCAACTCTCCACGGAAGCATGGTTTTTCTATAATGCCTTTCTCAACTTCAATAATGAACTACTCTATTAATATCCACCCCTGCACCTGTCTGCCACTTCGACCGTAGCATCCCACATACTGAAAAGCGCTCCTTTGTTCACACCTTTATCTCCCCCATTAGACTAAGAGCCCCTGACGAGCAGAACTGTGCCTTATTCATCTTTGTATCCCCGGCCTCTAGAGCAGTGTCATATATTTATAGGAACTTCATGTAGGCTTGATAAATTGAGTAAACTTGAATGAGCTAAACTGAATGTGGCTGTGTGTAATATTTCTCTAATGTAACTCTGACTTCTGTGGGGGACTCTGTGAAAGAGCAATTAGTGGACAAGTCCACAGGGACCATGCTCTGAGTTGCCTCCATAGACAATACTAGGGGAGGAGTTCTGAGTTGTCCAAAGCCCAGAAACCCTGGAGCTCAGAGTCCTCTCCTGCAGAGCTGCCCATGTCCCTACTAAGGGAAACAATCATTCTGACCTTAGCACTAAACAGCCACACCCAGGAAACTCCTCAATCATGGGTAAACCAGGACAATGTCACTGAGCCCTCAGTGGTCCTGTTGAACATCCCCATCCCAGGAAACTCCTCAGTCACAGGCAAACCAGGACAAATGTCACCAAACCCTGCTATGCCTTGCCTCCCTTTTTGCCATCTTCATGGAATTTTGCTTAAGAAGGAAAGGATCATTCCCCATCAAGTGCTTAATCTCCAGGGAAATGAAAAAAGTTGTTTCTTATCATCTTCCTTGGGGAAAGTTATGAAGATTTCTCACCTGGGGTTAAAGGTTTAGAAACTGTGGATAGAAGTGAGCAAATTATAGATACCCTAAATGGTTGTCCAGGGAGGAGAGTTACACAACATTAGTTGTTTCTAAGGCAACAACTTGCCAGATTTATGCCAGAGCTTTGGAACCATTTCCCCCTAGAGCGGATGATTATATGCTCATTTATCTCCAGAGAAGCCCTGAAAATCTCTTTTTCAGAAAACCTGTTTGGCTAAAAAACACAGTTTTCAAGATGGAGGGTTACTGTGCACATGTCCAAATCTCTAGAGAAATGCTTGCGGAGATTGCTATGCCGTCCTCACATTTGGCTATGATTCCACGCAGCTTCACTTCAGCAGAATTTCCTCTCTTCTGCATGGTCTGTTGCTTTGGAAGGAAATTCTAAGGAAATATCCAAATGGTTATTTACATGTAGAGGTCTCCTCAGAGCAGTTCTTACTAGGCAGTCAGTGAGTCTGCACCGCAAAATGGTACTGTGTGATTGGATTTGCTGCTGCTGATGAACCAGAACAAAAGGGAATTCCTAAGGAAAAGGCCAGCCCTCATACACAGGATGATCCCATTCACCTGTGATGAGCAGTGCCTAGTAACTCCCTCTGTGTGAGGCTCTATAGCTGCATGGAACCTTAGCCCAGCCCTTGTTTATGACTGCCTCTCTTCCCCGGGAGTGCTAAGACAGTCACTTCTCAACACTGGTCTCAGCATATCTGTGTCAAGAGTGTACTAACCCAGACTTACTCTGTACCCCTTGTTGGTCACATTCCATTCTGTGTAATGTGCCTGGGAATCTGAGACCATAACAAGACCATTTGTAACAGTACAAATCTCCAACAAGTCACTGACAAGAGAAATGAGAATCCCTAACACGAGGGATCCCTTGTGGTAGATCCCTCGGACTAAAACATCGAAACACATTAAAAAACTAAAAACATTTACAAATAAGACTATGCCTTATTTTTCTTTGAGTCAGACTGCTGTGGTTTAAATCCCAGCTGTGTCACTTACAGCTTATGTTACCTTGGCAATTCCTTTGTTTGTCAAAATATTCAAAAAACAAAAATGGAGATCATCATAGAATTATTCTGAGGATTAAGTGGATAAGCGTAAAGTGCTTAGGACAGGGTATGATAACTGATAAGTGTTATAAAAATTTAGCTGTTAGTATTCTGTGTGCCCTTAGTATCTAGCATAATCTTTAGCACATAGCAAACACTAAACAAAAAAAAGAAAGAAGGAAAGAAAATTTACTGAACCCAACTCAAATGCCCACTCACAAGCAAGGCATAGAGCTCCCCATTACCTACCTTCTTTGTTGGCTGGTTGGAGATGTGCCCCTTTTCTTGGATTGGAGTTTCCAGAGGGGCTTGGAGGAAAGGGACAAATGAAAGTTCTGCTCTCTGCATAAATTCTCATCTAAGAGGGTCCATTGAATGTTAGCACTTTGGAAGTTCAGTGTGATACAGGTTCCCTGCTCAGGGCTGGACAGGGACCTCCCCATTCTCTTGGCCTGGATGAGCTCAGAAATCAGACCCCGTCCTCCGGGCACAAACAGGCTGCCCTTTCCAGGCCACACCCTCTGGACTCTACCAAGGTCCTGAACAAAGCAGCCTGAAAGGTTCTGGGTGGTTCCTCCTTGAGAAGGGAACACATACCCTAATTCCTTGCCTGAGGCAGAAAGTGCAAGGACACATTTCTGTGCTAATTTTAGGATCCTTTTCTCTTCCCAGACCTCTGGCCAATTGGGGTATACTTCCCCCAAACCCTCCCACCTGCAGGATAGAATTTAAAACGCCTAGACTCCTGAGTGGGAAGACTCAGGGGGCTTCCTGCTTGGCTTTTCCATTTTTGTGTTTCCCCTTCTTTTGCTTATCAGCCTTTCTCTCTCTCAATAAACTCTGTAGTTTACCTGCATGGTCTGTGATTTTATGCTTTGAACCTTGAGACCAAAGACTCAGCTTAGAGAGAAATTCTGGCAACAAGAGGAGAGAAAAACACACTGGGTTGGGGAGCTCAGGAAAGGCTGCGTGCAAGAGTTGTCTCCTTAGCAGAACCCTAGGGAGAGTCAGTGGAGTAGAGAGGGAGCACATTTCTAAATGAGAAAGCAGGTACAACGGTGAAAAATCAAAAAGTACGATCAAGAAATATTGAGCAGTCCCCATGGGCGTGGAGGGACCCAGAGCTCTGCTTTATCCTGTCAATTCTATCCATTTAGGCCCCAAGAATGGCATGATGGCCAGGACTAACCCAGAGGTTGTTTCAAGAAAGCATTTGTTTTTCTTTCCCAGTTCCTACCAGGATCCAACTAAGTCACTTTTAAAAATCATAGGGAGTTATTAGTCTGTTTGAATTTGATACAGCAAACAGAGACTTTTCAAATGGCATCACTATACCTCTGCTCTTCCACAGAGAACATAGTAGGTATGTGAATAACCACTCCCAATGTGCTCACTGGAAGCACTAAGAGAATCTTAGATGAAAAACCAATGTACTACCAACAAAAACCAGCCACTGAGGCTGGTGGGGTGAACAGTTTAAACACAGGAAGGTATGAAGACCCTGTGGTCAGCAAAAAACAAAATTGTGAGGTCATTCACAAAACAACTGTCATTTAAGTTTGTCATTTAAGTTCCTTTACATAAGATGTCCCTTTTTCTTTATTCTCCCAGAGACAGAGTCTCTCTGTCATCCAGGCTAAAGCACAGTGGTATGATCATAACTCACTGCAACTCACTCCAGCTCCTGGCCTCAAGTGATCCTCTTGCCTTCGCCTTCCAAAACACAGGTATCACAGGTGTGAGCCACTGCCCTAGGCCCCAGAAGTCCCCTTTGAGTGGTGATTCCGAACCTTCCATAACTTGTGGCTGGAGCTGTTCTCCTCTGTCCCATCCATCACTCAGTCATCAGATCCCACCATGTCATGATGACATTAACATGTTCATACTCCTAATATATTGTTCTGCATGGCCTTTATGTTAGCCTAAAAACCTTAGAGTCTAAAAAACCCAGCTCATCCAAAGTCATCCCTGACTCCAAAGGAGAAATGATCCAGTTTCTCCAAAAACAAAAAAAAGGCATTAAAACAGGGAGAAGGAAAGAATTGTTATTATAAAGAGTTTTATGAAAACTAACAGCCAAGTATAATGTATAAGTTTTGATTGGATTCTGATTTGAACAAAACAATAGATATTTTCAATAATCAGGAAAATTTGAACATGGAATAGATAATAAATGATATTAAGAAATTATTACTAATTTTGTTAGATATGACTATTACTGGGATTATATTCACTTTTTTATGCCTTTATCTTTTAGAGATACCTACTAAAGCATTTAGAGGATTTCTTCTTTGTGATTTGCTCAAGAAAACCAAAGTAACAAGTAGGGCAAAAGATGAAACAAAATTGGCAAAATGTTGAAATCAGCTGAAGTCATGTGGGGGGTTCATAGGTACATTACACCATTGTCTCTAGTCTCGTGTATTCTTAAAAATTCCATAATAAGATTTTTTTTAATCTTCCCAGCCCTATCATATTGGCCAATTAAATAGTGCATTCCACTATACATGGCACTTGGGCAGAGAAATCGCTCCCCTCATTGGGTGCACCAAGCAAAAGAGAAGAAAGAAAGGCCACTGATTGTCCAAGCCTCACCTATTGCTCCTCTGGCAAACCCCAAAGAAGTGCAGTCTATCAGACCCACTGTGTCCCTGGATGTGAACGTGAAGGACCATTAACATGCTACCATATATGATCACTTCTAGGCCGTGACTTAACAGTTTCTGAGCACACACTTCCACTTGTTTATCCCAGGAAAAGTCTCCAGAGTCCAGTCTGAACAAGGAAAATGTGTCTCAGAGCAGGACTATTCCTTCATGGGGGCTGAACCTGCCCTTGTCTATCAAAAGAGGATCTGGGTCCCATATTCCCCTCTCCTCAAAAACTGAGAAAATAAAGAAGCAGGAATATGGTTTTCTTAGTCCTTAGATACCTCTGTCAGAGAGATGAAACCTTGATTATTATTGATTCAACTCTCTATCTTACTTAGAGAGACAGAATTAGAGGTCATCTTGGGAATCAAAATATTCTAATGTCAGATTGCTCTGGCCTGTCTGAAATATTTCCAATTTTTATCATGTTACCAGCACTCAAACAAAAACATATGCTGTTTGCTTTTCCTTTAAGTAAATGATCATACCCAGATACAAATCATATTTTCTTCATCTGTCTAGAGAAATTCTAAGATAGATTTTTGAATGATATATGTGATTTTAGTAACATTAAAAGAAGCAAAAAACAAAGCAAGGCACTAATATGGCAGAGGTAGAGAAAGAAAGAAAAATTGTAATAGCTGCCAGTTATCAAAAATTTACTATGTGCCAATCACTTTACACACATTCGCCTCACGAATACTTTTCAATTCGGGTAACATTATCTTTATTTTTGCAGAGGGAATAATCAAGACATGTGTCACCTGGATGGTAAATAGCAGGGATGGAATTCTACCTTCTGTTGTATCTACTTCCAAAGTGTAAACTTTTAACTATTACTTATCAGAATGGATTAGGGAACAGACCCAAGAAGATTCTAAAATTGTATGTACCATATGAAAAAATGTTTTTAATAAAATGCAATCCAATGGATTAAAAAAGAGAAGAATAGATTACTCCACTTCTCTTATTTCTTTCTTTATTTGAAACAGAGTCTCACTTTTTGGCCCACAGTAGAGTGCTGTAGCATCATAGCTCACAGCAACCTCAGACTCTTGGACTCATGAGATAGTCTTCCAGAGATGAATAGAAACTTCTCTAAAGAAGACAGATGAATGGCTAACAAACATATGAAAAATTGCTCATCATCCCTAATTATTGCAGAAATACACTTCAAAACCACCCTGAGATACCACCTAACCCCAACCGAGAATGGCCTACATCACAAAATCTCAAAACTGCAGATGCTGGCATGGATGTGGAGAGAAGGGAACACTTTTACACTACTGGTGGGACTACAAACTAGTATAACCTTTTTTGGAAGGAAGTATGGAGAACCCTCAAAGCACTCAAGCTAGACCTCCCATTTGATCCTGCAATCCCATTACTGGGCATCTATCCAGAAGGAAAAAAATCCTTTTACCATAAGGACACTTGCACTAGACTGTTTATCGCATCTCAATTTACAATCACCAAAATGTGGAAACAGCCTAAATGCCCACCAACCCAGGAATGGATTAACAAGCTATGGTATATGAATACGATGGAATACCATTCATCAATTAACAAAGATGGTGACTTTACATCCTTTGTATTAACCTGGGTGAAAGTGGAACACATTATTCCTAGTAAAGCATCACAAGAATGGAGAAGCAAGAATCCTATGTATTCACTTCAGATATGAGGACAATTAATGACCTAATACACAGTGAGGGGTGGGGGAAGGTACAAGCAGAGAGAGGGAAGGAAGTGGGAAGTGGGTGGGGGAAGGGACGAGCACAGAGAGGGAAGGAGGGAGCGGGTCACGGTGTGTGACACACCTTTTGAGGGCAGGACACAATTATAAGAGGGACTTTACCTAACAAACACAATCAATGTAACCTGGTTCTTTGTACCCTCAACAAATCCCCAACAATTAAAAAAAAGAGAGAGAGATTCTCTTCCCTCAGCCTCCCCAGTAGCTGGGACTACAGGTGCCCACCACAACACCCAGCTATTTTTAGAGAAGGGGTCTGACTCTTGCTCAGGCTGGTCTCAGGACTCCTTAGCTCAAGGGATCTACCCACCTCGGTCTCCCAGAGAGTTGGGATTACAGACGTGAGCCACCACACCGGCTTATGCTCCATTTCTAATTGGTGATTCTCACTAGTACAATCGGTCTACAGATTCTTCTTTTTGCTTCTTTATATTTTTAAAATTTTCCATGTACCTGTCTTGCTTTTGCAACAAGAAAAAACAAAAAGAAAAAGAAGTTATGTTTTAAATTTGCAAGTACAGAGGAAGTGTAGCATCCTAAACTCTTTGCCTATGTCTCCCATAATTACCTGTCTTCTATGAAAATATAAAAGCCCTTGGCTGACTTGGCAATACAGTATTTACTCAAAGACAGCAAGGCCCAGAGGACTAAAGCTGACAGCCAGAAGAGCTGTCAGTCCAAGACTTAGGGCAAAGGAGCAACATGCCACAAGCACAGAAACGATCAGTCTCAGCCCCATTTGGCTGTTATTCCTCTCCTGTGATTTCTTATCCTGTGAATTATTCCAGTGCTTGTATATTTATTTTTAAATCATGTATCAGCAGAGTTATTCTCAAAGTCTCTATCACTGAAGTATTAACAACTTCCAGCTGAGAAAATATCTTTTCACTTTGCCTAAGCCTAATCATTATTTTCTGCCTCCTACAGGAGTTTCAGTATCATACAAAGGATCACAAAACAAAAGGCCACATGGATGATTCTTTATAAACTGGCTTGGTAGACTTCCAATGTATAATTTGGGTGTAAATTTATTTAAAAATGTCAGAAGTTTGAATTTTCTTTCTAGGAAGAAAAACTTCGCCCCCTTGTTCTTTGAAAGTCTAAATATGAAGGACCCAAACGAAGAAGAAGAAAAGAATAAAAAGATTTCTTTCAGAATTTTCATCTTGAAGTCTCTCATTTAAAAGTGAATTTATAGAGTTTGGAAACTTTGTATTCAAAATTTTAATTGTCTAGAATGTAAAGCTCTTGTCTTAACCACCTGTACAGAACAATGTTCTCTCTCTGACCTAAAAGGTCTTCTAAATAGAAATATTCAGGGCAACCAACCCTAGCCCACGATTCCATGAAGAAATGGTTTCAACTCCATATTGTGTTTTCTTATGTCAGTTGCAAGTCCTGTTTACAAGTCTGTACTAGCCAACTTACTGGGCTTATTGTTAATCAAACAAGTCAAGAATGCACTACCTTTACAAACCAATTTCCTTCACTCCAGACACAAAAAGCTCCTTTCTCAGGCAGGGCAGACAACAGTCTTGTAAATGCTTGTCTCTGGCCTGGCTTCCATATACTCTCATGACACCAGCAGTTAGTTAACAGGTTTGTTCCTTATTCTATGTTTTCGTACCATTGGGGTACTCCTGTTTATCCTCCTTAAGCACTCAGAAATCTTTCTTTTCTTCTCTACTTCATTTTTCCTGCTCCTTTTTTTTTAATTATTTATTTATTTATTTATTTGAGATGGGGTCTTCATCTGTCACAATGGCTATAGTACAGTGGCCTCATCATAGGTTATGGCCACCTCCAATTCCTGGGCTCAAGGGATCCCCTCGCCTCAGCCTCCAGAGTAGCTGGGACTACAGGCATATATCACCATGCCCAGGTAATTTATTTTTAATTTTCTATAGAGATGGAGGATCTGACTATGTTCAGGCCTGTCTTGAACTCCTGGCTCAAGCAATCCTCCCATCTCAATTTTTCAAAGTGCTATGATTATACGCATGAGCCACTGTACCCAGTCCATTTTACTGTATTTTTTTATTTAAAATGGTTCTTTAAAAAGTAACATGAAATTCAATTTCATATCAGTGTAAATGTCTGATGACTCACAAGGTTTTCCACTGCCCAGCCTCCTCCCCAATTCACTCCCTCCAAGGATACTACGCACTATGGAATGCTCAGAAAAGCCACACTATGTAAAAGAATGATATCCTGAACTGCAGAAATTTATGAATCAGTCAGCCTGAAAGAACTCTAAGGGTCCAAGAAGGATTTTAAACTCCTGACCACAGCAAATAAGTGACCATCTAAGGTCAGTACCAGCATATTCCTATAAGAAGGGTAGGAAAATTTTCATATCTATGTTATGAATGTGGTTTCCTCTCTGTAAGATGGTAATAATAATAATATGGGCCTCATAAGGTTGTCATGAAAATTAAATGAAATAATGAATGGGAAACTCCTGGCACATTGTAAATAATCAATAAATGTTAGCTCATTAGCTCCCTTCTTTGCCTTCCCTTCATTTATTCACCCATTCAATTAATATTCAATGAACCAGCTTCTTCCTGGATTTGAATCACTTCCCAGTGGTGATATGAGTTAGAGCTCCGGGACATGCCTGGTCTCCTCCAGGCTAGTAGGATACAATTTAGTACCCCTTAGCATAATACACTAATTGGTCCCTCAGTGACCTGAAAGAGTTAATGCATTATTGTAGGATTTAATTTACCACTTCCTGACAAAATGAGCTTTAGCATTTTTATACATAAATTCCCTAGAATTATAGTACACAAATTATCTCTCTCATTCTCTCTCTCTCTCTCTCTCACTCACACACACAGACACACACACACACACACACACACACACACGCTGCAACTCCCAAGAGCTGTAAGAGAGGTTAAATGATAGAATTAAAATAGTCCATTTAGAATATACTGAGTACTTTTTCTCTGATCAATCACAAAAACAAGAAATCTGAGAAATATATAAATCCAAATAAGGCACAAATTTTTTATAATCTTATAATCTCCAAAAAAAAAAAAAAATGATTCTCAGGAAGCACTGTAAGTATTTTATTTTTTTTTTACTTTTTTTTTTTTATTATAGATAAAAATATGCACCATAGATGTGGCCCGACCCATTACCCTCCTTCCACCCAAACCTCCCCCCTCCCTTCCCCTTCCTTGGTCCTTTCCCCATAGTCTTGTGGTATAGTTGGGTTATAGCCTT
>CAUYPK010142273.1:0-24727 GCA_963574355.1 Loris lydekkerianus | reverse complement strand
CTGCAGCAGGTGGCCGGGGTAGCGGGGCTGCAGCAGGGGGCCGGGTTAGCGGGGCTGCAGCAGGTGGCCGGGTTAGCGGGGCTGCAGCAGGGGGCCGGGTTAGCGGGGCTGCAGCAGGGGGCCGGGTTAGCAGGGCTGCAGCAGGTGTCTGGGTTAGGGGAGCTGCAGCAGGTGGCCACACAGGGCTGCGCCCCTGATCGCATTGGGAGGACGAGCAGCAACAGCTGACTGCCAGAGGACTCATCACGCCAGACCAGGCTGTGCTAGAGGCCTGCTGGTATCACCAAATCCCTGGGGACACAGCCACCCTGGCTGTGCAACAGTGTCTGAATATTTCTGGAAAATCGGAATAAAATTAAGCCTGTGGTCACCTAAGAAGCTGTGATGAACACAGCACACCTCAACAGGACAGCGCAGGACTCGTGCACACATTCAGTGTCCACGCAGCCACTGACACCGTAGGCTTTGGGGCCACGCGCAGAAGCTGCCAAGCTGCGGAGGAACAAGGCATCATAGCCTCAGACCCTGTACTGCCAAGACACTGCCGCGAGCAGGGTGGGTGGCCCCGGACCTGCAGGTGACATCAGGAGGCTTTCTCAGCAGTCGGTTCTGCACAGAAATGAAGTCCTCCAGATATAGTGATGGTCACCAAGCATGGATTACTGGGAGTGTGGAGGGTGGCAGCCACACAGCTAGAACCTAGACAAACCCAGATCATCAGTGGCACTACAAGTGGCCTCTCAAAATGTGAGGCCACCTCTTGATCTAAACCTAAATAACTGGTTTTGTTTTTATATAGATCTGTTTCCTTTATCATCACTTCAATTAAAAACGATAAGCAAAACAAACAAACAAAAAATCTCACTGTGTCTGCACATCTGGTGACCTTAGGTCGTTTTGTGAGCGGATCCAATTTATAAAATAAAATCCACTTCCTTTTCTCCTGTGACATTAAATCTTGTGAGTTGAGAATTGCACCGTTGTCTGATCCTGTCCACTCATTTCCAGCATCTCCACACCTATGTCTTGCCCCAGGCTCTCACACAGCACAGATGTTACTAACAGTGGTGTCAAATCTCAGGGGGTGACTTTTCATTTCAGGTATATTATCATAAAAGTCTGATCTTTTTCTAAGTGTCTCCAATGGTATTTGGTGAGTGGCACAGGTCGGTCTCTCAGTAGTGAAAGGTTTGCACGATAGCCCTGAGTCTTTTATTTGTAAAGCTTTGGTTGTCATTCAAGGGCGTCTGGGACCCAGGATGTTCTCTGGTACTGCATTCAGCTTCACAAGCCAAGGGCCACACTGTCTGCTATTTTTGTAGCCTTCCTGGCAAATGTATCTTCAGTAACACTATTAGCTATTTCTTTTCATAGCAAAAAAGAATACTTTTTGCAATGTAGTTAGATGTTCTGTAGTGCAACAAGGAATTGCCTTCCAAAAGGGGGTTTGTGTATGATAATCATTTCCAATTCAATATGTAATTAACAGTGCAAATAATTTTTAAATACAATAATTTTTCAAAAACAAAATCAGTTATTTCCACTCACAATTCCAAATCCACTCACAGTGAAGACTGTTCTGTGGATGGTAGGGCTTAATACATTTTATTTTTGTAGAGTGATCTCACAGACCTTGGTGTTCTTAAAATCAGCAGCTACTTAGCCTAATACTTAGCACTATTTTCTGCTTTGTGCTGACCCTTTTTTTGTGCTTGCTTTTTGTGATCCATGTTAAAAATCTTCATGGCCAACCCTGAAGCTTGAACTTAAACTTGTTATTTAAATAAATATTTCATTTTTTCAGTTGCTCTTGTATAATCAGATACCCTTTTTAGTGTTATTTTAGAAGGACTGGGAGGATTTTTGCCTAAAGTATACATTATTAGGAAAACCTAGATTTTTAGGTTTATAAAACTTTCAAGTTTTTCATGGGACCTGATTAATTTTTATAGTTCTAGAATAAGTAGGCAATCTAAAAAAGTGTTATCTGTATTACTTACAACCAGTGGCTTTCTTATATTTTAACCTTCTAAACAGGAGGGATTCTTGCCATTGAATACAAGGGCCCTTTGTCCTCAAGTGTCTGTCTTCACAAGAGAAAAAACACCATGTCATACAAGTATCTGAATGTTTCCTGCTTACAGTAGCCAAAGCCACATGTGTAAACCAACCAACTTCCTGCCAAAGGAAACCACCTCTGGGAAGATGAAGCTGCCGAGAAGGGGCTTCCGGGGGACATTCCTCCTCCCTGAGGACAATGAGAGGCCACTGTGCATGTGCAGCTGGATCTCAAGCCCTAAGTGTGGCGTATGGGGCAGAACTGAAACTCTGTGGGCGTTTTATAGAAAAATAGCTGCACACCAGTGGTCTGCAAAATAAGATGTGTTGGATACCTCTGAGTAAGATAAAAATGACAAAAGAAGCAGCAAGAGAGGAGGAGGAGGAGGAAAGAAGGAGGAGAAGGAGAGAAAAAAATAACACCGAAGGAATTCCAATAGCTCTGGTACCAACAGGTCTGGCTGCTTGGTGGAAACGTCACAGGCCTGCAGAGAACCTCATGACTGACTCAAAGTGCTACTAGGGATACACGCAGATGATAAAAATCATTCTACAACAAAGACATTTGCACCAGAATGTTTACTGCAGCCCAATTCATAATTGCCAAGTCATGGAAGCAGCCCAAGTGCCCATCAACCCATGAATGGTTTAACAAATTGTGGTATATGTGGAATGCTAAGCAGCCATGAAAAAGGATAGAGACTTCACATCTTTTATGTTTACCTGGATGGAGCTAGAACATATTCTTTCTAGTAAAGTATCTCAAGAACGGAAAAAAAAAAAAAAAAAAAAGTATCCAATGTACTCCGTACTGTTATGAAACCAAATATACATGAACACGCATTCATATGAATGATAAAACACAACTATAGTTCAGAAAGAAAGAGGGAAGAGGAGGGAAAGGGGAGGGGGGAGGTCAGGAGGAGGGAGGGCATTTGGTGGGACCTCACCTATTGTGCATAATGCAATGGTACATTTCAAAACTATTAAGAGTAGAGTATACATGTCTTGCCACAACAAATAAGTAAGTGAGGTGATGGTTATATTAATCAGTTTGATGTAAGCATTCCACACTGTATATCAAATCAGCACATTGTACCCCATTAATGTACACAGTTATGATTTAATACAAAAATAAAATAAAATATTTGAAAAACAAAAAACAAACAAAAAAACCCCAAAGCACTGAAGGAAAAAACTTAATCCCAGAATACTATACCCTGCAAAAATATTCTTTAAACATGAATGAAGAATAAAGACTTTACCAGACAAACAAAAGCTGGAGTATTTTATCAACACCAGACCTGCCCTACAAGAAATACTACAAAGAGTTCTTCAGTCTAAAAGGAAAGGATGTTAATGAGCAATAAGAACTCATCTAAAGGTCTAAAACTTACTGGCAACAGTCAGGACACAAATACAGAACACCCTATACCTTGAGGAGGTAGACCAAAAGACAAACCAAAAAACTTTTTGTGAGAGAGAAACCATAAGAAGATACAGATGGAAACAACAAAAAGCCAAAAGCCAAGGGAGATGAAGTTAAAGTGTAGGATTTATTTTAGATTTCTTTATGCTTATTTGTTTGTAAAGTTGTCAAATGTTTAAAATAATTGGTTAGAAGTGGTTTTTCTGTAAGCCTCGTGGTAACCTCAAAATTAAAAAACCTACAAGCAATACATTTTAACAAAAGCAGGAAATTACAACATGCTACCAGGGAAAATCACTTTTATGCAAAGAAAGGAAAAAAGAAGGAGAGGATGACAAGACAATCAAAAATCAAATCACAACATGTGAGAGGTACGTATGTGTTACAACATGTAAAAAGACAGCAGAAATCAAATCACAACATGTGAGAGGTAGGAATGTGTTACAACATGGAACAAGACAGCCAGAAATCAAATCATAACATGTGAGAGGTAGGTACGTGTTACAACATGGAACTAGACAGCCGGAAATCAAATCACAACATGTGAGAGGTAGGTACGTGTTACAACTTGTAACAAGACAGCTGGAAATCAAAGCACAACATGTAACCAATGCGGGACATGTGTTGGTTTACCTTCCAATAATAACACTGAAGGTGAGTGGACTAAATTCTCTAATCCAAAGACATAGAGTATCTGAATATAAGATAAAATATAGAATATAAGACTCAACTGTATGCTGACCACAAGAAACACACTTCACCTATAAAACCCACAGAGACCGAAAATAAAGGTCTGGAAAAGCATATTTCATGAAAACAGACACTGAAAAAGATGAGGACTAGCTATACTTCTATCAGATAAAATCCATTTAAAGACAGAAACTGTAAAAGAGACCAAAAAGTCATTTTATATTGACAAATGGGTCAACTTAACAAGAGGATATAATAGTTCTAAGTATATATGAACCCATTGCTGGAGCACTTAGCTATGTAAAGCAAATATCACCACAGCTAAAGAGAGAGGTAGACCCTGTGTAGTAATGGATGGCAATGGGGACATTGACCCCCCCACTCCTAGCACTGGACAGATCACCCAAACAGAAGATCAGGAAAGACACATTAGACTTAGTCTGCACTGTGGACCAAATGGACCAACAGGTGCAAAAATTCACATTTTTCTCCAGGACATCATTCTGTTTCTTTAGAACATCATTCTAAAATACAGACTTCATGTTAGGCCACAAAGGATACTTAAAAATTAAAAATAAAATGTAATTGTATCAAGTATTTTCTCTGACCACAATGAAATAAAACTAGAAATCAATTATAAGAGAAACATTGGAAACTATACAAACACATGGAAACTAAACAGTATCTTCTTGGATCAATGGAGAAATAAAGAAGAAAAATTGATAATTTTGTCTCAGAAATAAAAATTAAAACACAATACATCGAAATTTATAAGATGCAGCAAAAACTATGGAATAGTAAGGGGAAAAATTATAGCAATAAGTAAGTGCCTACATCAAAAAGTAAAAAAGCATCAAATTTAAAAAAAACCTAAAGATTCATGTCAAAGAACTAGAAAAACAAAACAAGAGCAAACCAAGCCCAAACTTAGTAGAAGAAAAGAAATAATGAAGATCTGAACAGAAATAAATAAAAATGAATAAAAAAAATAAAAGATCAACTAAATAGAAATTTGGGTTTTTGAAAGGATAAACAAAACTGACAAACATTTATCCAGATTAAGAAAAAAAGAAGAGAGAGACCCAAATAAATAAAATCAGAGATGAAAAGAAATACAAAAGGTCATTAGACTACTCTGAACAACTATATTTCAATAACTAGAAAACTTAGGGAAAAAATACATTTCTGGACACATAAGACGTAGAAAGATTGAACCAGAAAGATATCCAAAACCTGAGTAAGCCAGGGACACACACCCAGTAATGACAAGTCTCCCATCAAAGAAAAACCCAGGACTGATGGCATCATGAATGAATCCTACCAAGCATCTGAAGAAGAAATGACACCAGTCCTGCTTAAATGATCCCAAAACACTGAGGAGGAGGGGAGATTCCCAAACTCATTCTATGAGGCTTGCATCCCCCAGTACCAAAACCAAAGACACACAAAAAAGGAAACTGCAGGCTGACATCTCTAATGAGCACAGACGCCAAAACCCTCAGCAAAATTGCTAGCAAACCAAATTCAGCAACACATTAAAAAGATCATTTATCATGATCAGGTGGGATTCAACCTGGGGGTGCAAATTTGATCAATGTGATGCATCATAAACAGAATGAAGGACAAAAACTATATGATCACTTCAACTGATTTTGAAAGGCCATTTTATAAAATTATACATCCCCTCATTATATAAAAAAAAAAAAAACTCAAAAAAACTGGGCATAGAAGAAACTTACCTCAACACTATAAAAGCCATATGTGACAGACCCACAGCTGGTGTCTTAATGACTGACGACAACCGGACAGCCTTTGCTCTGAGATCTGGAGCAAGACAAGCATGCCTGTATTCATCACTGTTCCTCAATCTCATACTGGAAGTTCTCGATGGAGTAATCAGCCAAGAGAAAGAAATGAGGGGCATCGGAATTAGAAAGGAGGCAGTCCAATTGTCCTCATTTGCAGACAATATGATCTTATATATCTAGAGAAATCTAGAGACTCCATAAGAAAAACTATTAGAACTGATTTAAAAAAAATCATATAAAGTTGCAGAATACAAAATCAGTAGCATTTCTATATGCCAGCAGTGAACAATCTTAAAAAGAAAGCAAAAAACAAGTAATCTCATTTACAAATAAAATAAAATACTTAGGAATAAACTTAACCAAAGAAGCGAAAAATCTCTACATTGAAAACCATAAAATGCTGATTGAAGAAGTTGAAGAAGACACAAAAAAATGAAAAAATGTTCCACGTTCATGGATTGTAGGAATTGTTACAGTTAAAACGTCCATACTACCCAAAGCAATCGACAGACTCAGTGCAAAACCCATCAAAATACCAATGACATTTTCTTCAGTGAAATAGAAAAATAATCCTAAAATTTATGCAAACCCGCAAAAGATCAAGAATAGCCAGAGCCATCCAGAGCAAAAAGAAAAAAACTAAAGAAATCACATTACTTGACTTCCATGGATTTTTTTTTTTTTTTACATATACATGTGTTTTTTGGTTTCCACTTTTTTGCCTTCACAGAATTAAAAAGGCTTAAAATATAATAACAATGCTTAAGATAAGGACTAGAAACAAAAGAACGATAGACAATAAATACATTCAGAAAAGAAATTAGACAACTGCTGCATTGAAATATTAAGCAATAATAATAATAATGCAAAGAAAGTAACATTCACATTGTCAGATAAGAGTATGTCTATCATAGAATGCTTTAACTCTGAGGTTCAGTAGGGAGTCATCAGTTAACTTCTCCTTATTATTTTTTTTCCAAAGTCTCAAAAATTAGACAACTAATACTGACTTTCAAATTACACTACAGAGATGTAGTAACCAGAAGGTGGTACTGAATTGGCATAAAAACAGACACATAGACCAATGGGACAGAACAGAGAAACAGAAACAAACCCAGACTTCTATTGCAAACTTACTTTGACAAGTGTGCCAAGAACATACAGTGGGGAAAGGGCTGTCTCTTCAATAAATGGTGCTGGGAAAACTGGGTACCCATATACAGAAGAACGACACTAGAACTTTATCTCTCACCATAGACAAAAATCAAATCAAAATAGATTAAAAACTTCAACATATAACCTGAAACTATTGTACTGCTAAACAAAAATTGGTGAAATGCTTCACAATGTGGGTCTGCGTAGTGATTTCTTGAGTAATGCTTTCAAAGCACCGGCAACCAAAACAAAACTGGACAAAGGGGTGGCATGAAGCTGGAAAGCTTCCGCATAGCAAAGGAAACGACCAAACAGTGAAGAAACAACACACAGAGTAAGAGAAAATATTTTCAAACTACACATCTGGCAAGGGAATAATAACTAGAATATATAAGAAACTCCAACCATTCAAGAGAAAAAAAATCAAACAACCCAATTTAAAAATGGACAAAAGATCTGAACAGACATTTCTCAAAAGGAAACATGCACGTGGCCAACAGTTGTATGAGAAAATGCTCAATGTCATTAGTCATTAGAAACACAAATCAAAACCACAAGGAGAGATCATCTCATCCTTGTCAAAATGGCTTTTATCAAAGGACAGGCCATAATGAATGCTGGAGAGCCCTCAGGCACTGTTGGTGGGAATGTAAATTAGAGCAGCCCATCTCTGACCCCCCAATCCAATGCTGGGTATGTATCCAAAGGACAGGAACTCAGTATAGTGGCAAGGCATCCACACTGCCACGTGTATTGCAGCACTATTCACAACAGCCAAGATTTGGAATCAGCCTCAGAGTCCAGAAGCACATGGGAGGGGTATAAAGACACGGGTGTGTATATATATACATGATGGAATATTATATAGGCATAAAAAGAACAAAATCCTGCCATTCACAACAAGTTGCATTGAACTGGAGAACATTATGTTAAGTGAGATAAGCCAAGTGCAGAAAGACAGATTTCATGGGTTCTCACTCATGTGTGGGATCTGAATATTGGACAATAGCTCTCATGGAGACAGAGAGTAGAATGATGGTACCAGAGGCTGGGAAGAGGGGACGGGCGTGTAGTGCAGATGGCTCGTGAGTGCAAAAATATGGTTAAATCGAATGAACACTACTTTCTAGCACAGCGAAGTGACTATATTCAACAATAAGTTATGGCTGGAATGTACCTAGCACAAAGAAATAACAAAAACTTGAAACTATGGATATCCCAATTACCTTGATTTGATTAATTCACACTGTATGCCTGTATCAAAACATCACATGTACTCCATAAATACATACAACTACTATGTGTGCATAATAATGAAAATTAAAAATAAATTGCAAAAACTCACTTTTACAGATAAATTGTTTTCACTATAACATTTATCAAATAAGACATATTTGTTTATTTACATACTGTTCATCTTATGCATCCTTGCAACTTCATCTCACATGCCAATTTCATTTGTTTATAGAACACTAATTATCTTTGTTGTTGTTGTTATTCCAGCACTAATATATTTTAAAGATTCTTTTGTAACTCTTTTAGTATCCACAGTATCATTCCTCTTTGAGTAAAAAGTAACCATTGTCCTAGATCCAAACTCAGAGTTTTACTACTTCTAAATGCTGATAGCCTTTCAGTTGCTACCTCCAGGAAAGACCTCACTCCAGAGCTACAGAAACAGGTGAAAGATCAGTGGTTTCCAAGGAGGCATAGGGAAGGAGAGAGGGTGAAGAGGTGGAGCACAGGGCATTTTAAGGACATGAAACTATTCTGTAAATAGTGTATACATTCATCAAACCCATAGAATATATAACACAAAGAGTGAACCCTACTATAAATGGTGAACTTTAGTTAACAAAAAGGCATCATCAAGTATAACAAAAGCACCACACAAAGTCTAGACACTAATAGGAAGGCATGCTGGGGAGGGAGTATCTGGGAACCACGCACGTCTGCTCTGATTTTCTATAAACCTGAAAGTGCTCAAAACATGAGGCACATGTATGGTCTCACTCCTGCTGGCGACATGTCCTCTATAAGCCTCTGGCCCTTCCTGTTCTAGTCCCTGCCCCCTTGGGGATCCCACCACAGGGAAACCTACAGCACGCTGGCCCTCACCCCAGGTCCCTTCATGTTCCTCAGCCACCCTCCGCATTTTCCAGCCCCAGGAGTCTTCCTTTGCTAAACTAGGACACTTCTGGGGCATTCCACGCCCAGGGTACTGCTCTGCCTGGCATCACCCTTTTTCCCAGGGGAACCTGCTTTGTCAGTGAAGGGATCTCAGAGCCCAGAACTTAAGCAGCTATTTATCCATTCCAGGGTATGAGTGTAACACAGATGAGCAACCTATATGGTTCAAACCAACTGAATGGAATTAACACACATCTCTCTTCCCTACTGCAGAAATTATTTACTAAAGATTTATTTTCTGGGGCAGCTCTGTGGCTCAGTGGGTAGGTCCTGGCCCCATATACCAAGGGTGGCAGGGGTTGAACCCGGCCTTGGCCAAACTGCAACAACAAATAGCTGGGCAGTGTGGCAGGCACCTGTAGTCCCAGCTACTCTGGAGGCCAAGGCAAGAGAATCGCCTAAGCCCAGAAGTTGGAGGTTGCTGTGAGCTGTCAGCTGTGATGCTACAGCACTCTACCAAGGGTGATAAGGTCAGACTCTGTCTCTAAAAAAAAATTATATATATATTTATTTTCTGGAAGCCATGTTGGAGATGGAAGTGACTTTGAAAGATAATCTTTAAAATATTTTGTTTAATGCACAAAGATTTAAAATATGCCCTTGTGTTACTCTCGCAAATGAATGTGGATGTGCTATCAGGGTCATACGTCTATGTGTATGAGGTCAGATCCCAGGACTTATTCAGCTAATATTTCCCTTTTAAAATTTTCTCTTTATCAGTCTGGCTGTATCCAATTACCACAAACCAGGGGGCTTAAAATAACAGAAATTTATCCTCTCCCAGTTCTGGAGGGCAGAAGTCTGCAATCGAGTTTCAGCAAGGCCAGACCCCTTCCCAGGCTCTGGGGATGAATCCTGCCTTTCCTTTCCCAACTCTGGCTTGGGGCAGCTCCTCCTTTCCACCTCCATCTCCAGGTGGCCACATCCCTCTGTGTGGATAGCGTCCAGATGTCTCTCTTCTTGTCAGGACACTCATCATTGGACTAGGGCCCACCCGAATCTGGAATGACCTTATCTTAATTTGATTATACATGTGTCGTGAACCTGGGAGGAGATGAATGAATTTGGGAGGAATTCCCATGAATTTGGGGAGGAGGCTATTCAATGCAGCATAACTTCCCTTCACATACATGTCAGTTATGTTTTCCAGAGTAGTAGAGGTGGTACTTCACCCCTACCAAGAAGTCATAACAGGGGCTGGCCACAGTGGATCACATCCGTCATCCCAGCACTTTGAGAGGCCAAGTTGGGAGGATTGTTTGAGGTCAGAAATTCAAATTCAGCTGGGTAAAAGCAAGACCTCATCTCTACAAAAAAAAATTAAAAATTATCCAAGCATGATTGTGTGTGCCTGTAGTTCCAGGTACTAGGATGGTGAGACAGGAGGATCACTTCAGGAGTTAGTTTGCAGTGAGCTATGATGATACCACTGCACTCCAGTGTGGGTGACAGAGTGAAACTCCATCTCAAAACGTTTTAAAAAAGAAATTATAGTAACAATTATTGTCAAATTATTTATTTTTTTGAAACAAAGTCTCAATTTATTGCCATAGAGTGCTGTGGCATCATATCTCACAGCAACCTCAAATGCTTGGGTTCAAGCAATCTTCTTGCCTCAGCCTCCCAAGTAGCTGAGACTAAGGAACCTGCCACAATGCCCAGCTATTTTTAGAGATGGGGTCTTACTCTTGCTCAAGCTGTTCTCGAACTCCTAAGTTCAAGCAATCTACCTGCCTCAGCCTCCCAGGGTGCTGGGATTATAGGTGTGAACCACTATGCCTGGCCTATTGTCAAATTGTTTAATGAATATTTACTATGTACATTTATTAACCAATTTAATCCTCCAAAAATTCTGTAAACTAGGTGGTAATTTTATTACCTATTTTGCAGATGAGAAGACAGAATTTATATACAGCAAATACGTAGTATGAGCATTACTAGAAAGAAAAAAAAAATGAGAATAAGCAGCCCTCTTATACTTTAATAACTTGGAAGAGGAAAGATGCCTTTTCCCTAGAATTGACCTCAGGACACGAGAGAATGGTTGAGTGGCTAAAAATTCAGATGCTGGAACTAGTTGTGAAGAAGCAATCCCAGGACCAGGAGCACCGGAGAGCTGGCCAGATGTGGAGACTAAATGAGCTTAGTAACTGTTCGGGGCAGCAAGGTTGGGAGACAAATGTGGGGCAATGGCCAGGTCATCAGAGGGAGACTGAATCTCCTACCTTGGAGAGCCTCAGTGGTCTGTGCAAGGACAGAGCCAGCCTCAGCTGTCATGCTAGGGAGGGCCAACTCTTCAGCCCATGTGGCAGGATAGGAAGTGGCCACAGAGGACCCTGTTCATCATGCAGTTACCTTTTTAGACTTATAAGCCCCCCATGTTTTTGTAAGGGGAGATTTGAAGAAGCTGCAAAAAGGAAATGCTTGATTTCTTCCTGAAAGGGGAGTGAGTTTCAGAGTTCAGAGTAACACACAATAAATACCATCCCTCTTCTTTTCCCAGTTCTGTGCCAATTGAAAAATAAGACCGAAAAATGAAATAAATGGAAAAGCAATATAGTATCCTTTTGCTGATAAAACTGATGATAGGGAATGTATCTCACATCTGTGGGCAACTGGGAACCCTAAAACTGAGCCTCAGAATTGGGGACTTCCTCAGCTTGTGGCACTGGACAGTGTGGACACTCCCTCCAAGCCCTCTGAGGAGCAGAGCAGAGTCCACTCCAAATGGTCACTCCCAGGCTTAAAAATGGATAGAAGAGGAGGGAGCAGAGATCTGTGTGCCTATTTGTCTTTCCAGACTCACTGAGGGGCCTCCCACCCCCAGGGGAGGCAGAGTGGATGATGGTCCTATTTTCAAATTCCCCTGGCCCAGATCATGGTTCCACTGTCACTAGTTCTGTACAGTGAGCAAGTTACTTAGCCTTGAAGGTCCTTACTTTCCTCAATTAAAAATAGAGAAGACAATAAATAGCACCTCTCTGGTAGAGTTTCTGTGAGTAACAAACATGCTGGTATTTATTAGACATACAGAGCCTGCCAGGCATGAAGTGAGCCAGAAAGCTGCTGCTGACAACAGTCATGAGAATGATGATGGTCGTTTTTACTGGCACCTGCCAGGGCTTGATGTCTCTAGTTTGTAACATGAGGCCTATAAAAACCTATTTGCAATATAACTTGAGAAATTGTCACCAAGTGCAGAGCCCAGGTAGGCGCAAGGATCTGGATTTAGCCATGACTGAGATTTTGCCAGGAGAATTTGATGGTGGAAGAGACAGGTGCAAGGCATGGAAATTAGATTGGAGAATGAGGGCAGCAGACACGAGGAGGACAAGATCCCAGGAAGACTCGGGAGTGAGCAGATTTTCAGTCTCATGGGGGAGTAATGGTTGCTGGAGAGCTAGAGGAGACAACTGGCAGGATTCCTGACATTGAGACAATGTGGGGAATGGGGCTGTTGATATTATAATGTGAGTTCTTCTATTTTCCCACTGGAAGAACTGAACGGAAGGGAGACCCTGCAGGGAGAGGTCAGCATGTTGGGAGCACTACCAGTATCACATGGAGGTTTACAGGAGGGTCTGTGGTGGAGAGACTGATGGTGGTCCAAAAGGTAAAATCTTTCTAGAATGAGGAGCAATTGAAGCATCAGCAGACAATGACCACTGAGGATCAGGGAGTGAAGTACCTGATGGTGTGATGTTTAAAGCAGGAAGAAGCTAAGGGGTTTTAGGAAGAAGGGCGGGAGAATGAGAACCTCAGTGAAATGCCAGAAAGGCCCTTAAACCACCCTCACCTCTGTGTCCAGGGATATAGGAGGAAACGGAAAGACAGCAGCCATATCCAGAGACAGCTGGAAGGGAGCTGGGAAAGAGAGTGGTCACATCCAGAGAAAGCTGCAAGGGAGCCGGGAAATAGAGCACCCACATACAAAACAGCTGCAAGGGAGCCGGGAAAGAGAGCACCCACATCCAAAACAGCTGCAAGGGAGCCGGGAAAGAGAGTGGTCACATCCAGAGACAGCTGCAAGGGAGCTGGGAAAGAGAGTGGTCACATCCAGAGACAGCTGCAAGGGAGCTGGGAAAGAGAGTGGTCACATCCAAGACAGCTGCAAGGGAGCTGGGAAAGAGAGTGGCCACATCCAGAGAGAGCTGCAAGGGAGCTGGGAAAGAGAGTGGTCACATCCAGAGATAGCTTCAAGGGAGCTGGGAAAGAGAGTGGCCACATCCAGAGACAGCTGCAAGGGAGCCGGGAAAGAGAGTGGCCACCTCCACAGACAGCTGCAAGGGAGCCGGGAAAGAGAGTGCTCACATCCAGAGACAGCTGCAAGGGAGCTGGGAAAGAGAGTGGTCACATCCAAGACAGCTGCAAGGGAGCCGGGAAAGAGAGTGGTCACATACAGAGACAGCTGCAAGGGATCTGGGAAAGAGAGTGGTCACATACAGAGACAGCTGCAAGGGAACTGGGAAAGAGAGTGGCCACATCCAGAGACAGCTGCAAGGGAGCTTGGAAAGAGAGTGGTCACATCCAGAGATAGGTGTAAGGGAGCTGGGAAAGAGAGTGGTCACATCCAGAGACAGCTGCAAGGGAGCTGGGAAAGAGAGTGGTCACATCCAGAGACAGCTTCAAGGGAACTGGGAAAGAGAGTGGCCACATCCAGAGACAGCTGCAAGGGAGCTGGGAAAGAGAGTGGTCACATCCAGAGACAGCTTCAAGGGAACTGGGAAAGAGAGTGGCCACATCCAGAGACAGCTGTAAGGAGCTGGGAAAGAGAGTGGTCACATCCAGACACAGCTGCAAGGGAGCCAGGAAAGAGAGTGGTCACATCCAGAGACAGCTGCAAGGGAGCCGGGGAAGTGACAGGAAGAAGGTGATGTCTGAGGAAAGTACTGAAGATACAAGGGACTATTCTGGTGACTGACAGTGTGCACAGCAAACACAGTGGGAGGGTTTCAGAAGTTGGAGACAGGTGTGAGATGGGGTCATGGGAAAGGAAGTGGAGAACCATCTTGAAAATGAAAGCCTGGGAGTGAAGGGTCACCTGGAAGTGTGGGCTTTACGGGGTTATCCCTGGTGGTCTGGAAGCTTCAGGTGAATATTAAAGATTCTGCCAAGGTCCCACAGAGTTGTGAGTCACTCCTTCACTTCTGCCAGTGGTTACCAAGAGATTGAGGGAGCTCTTATTTCCTATAAGGATAGGAGTTCTAGAATCCTCTGGGCAGCTAGGGAAAAAAGATGTCCTTGTCCACATGAATACTGATAGAAAAAGAAGCCGTAAGCCACAGCCGGGTGTGGTGGCTCACTCTGGTAATCACAGCACTGTGGGAGGCTGAGGCAGGAGGGGCTCTTGAACTCAGGAGTTTTAGACCAGCCTGAGCAATAGCAAGACCCCATTTCTACAAAAAAACCCAGAAAAATTAGCCAGGTGTTATGGTGGGCATCTGTAGCCCCAGCTACTGAAGAGGCTGAGGTAGAAGGACTCCTTGAACCCAGGAGTTTGAGGTTGCTGTGAGCTAGGCTGAGGCCATGGCACTTTACCCTGGGGTGAAAGTGAGATTCTGCCTAAAAAAATAAAAGAAAAAAAAGAAGACAAAGGAAGCCATGCACAGAGAGGAAGAGGGGAATGTGACCGGTGTTCAGGCCAGCATGCTGGAGCCAGCAGGGAGTGAGAGAGCCTGGGGGATGCAGCTCTGAACTGAGCATGCTCAGTGCAGTAAGGAGGGAACCTTAATATTCATACTCCCACCCCAAGCTTTCAGACCATCATCCCATAAAGCTCTTTCTTCCTGTTTAAGACAGGCCCCTAAAAGCCCACACTTCTGAGAGACACCTTCACTCCCAGGCGATCATTTTCACTATGGCTCTGCACTTGCTCACTGAAAGGGAGTTCAGAGAAGTAGAGTGAACTCATTACAAGGAGAAGCCTGTGTGATCCATCTCAGCACAGCTCCCCCTCAAAAATTACTATCCGAAAAGCAAACACCAGGCCACTAAGAGGGATGTTGATGTATTAATTGAGGAATAAGCAAAACTTGCTTTAAAAAGGTTATCACAAACAAATTTCTGTTTACATTACCATCCATAGCTGCTCCAATGATGACACCAATAAATCCACATTCGGGAGCAGTAGTAATTGATTCTTTGTTTTTACATCTAGTTTTATGTTTACCAATTACGAGCTGAAGTGAAATGTCCTGTTGTAGGATGCATTTAAAATAGTAAATTTCATCATTACAACGCTCTCCTAGACAATTCATTGAAAAACTATAATAAATCTTAAATCCTAGTGCATTATATGCCTAAAAGCATTCTTTTTAAGAGATGCTTCAGGAAAAAAGGGTTATTCTATGATTTTTAGAAATTGTACTTGACCAGTGTCAATGAAGTTACTGAAAACCCACATTTAAATATATTTTGTTTCAATGACATTTGTGAAATTTTACAAGCTGGTAAGTCTAGATTTTCTCAAGGTGCTTAACAAAATACTGCTTCTCAGAACTTGCCTTGGCTACGTCGATGATCTTACCTCTCCAAAAGAGGCTTCCATGCTGAGTCTTTGTGGCCCAAAGTCATTTCCACAATAACTTAGAGTAGCATTTGGAATAATTTTTAGAAAGCGCAAATTGATTCCATATGCAGGGCCTTTTTTAGTTGTTCATTTTATATATGTGTGTGTGTATGTGCATGTGTGTGTTTACATATTTTTATGTTTATTTATATAATTTGTAACTAATTTCTCTTGCCAAAAAACTAACCTATCTTTAAAATGTGATAAACAATTGAATCATAACTTTTGCCACACTCACCTTTATCCATTGATTTGGAAACTACATTCAAGGTAACACCCTCTACCAGAATTGGCCTCTGATGTAGCAGTGAGATGCCGTTAACTATCATTTCCACTGATAGCTGAGGCTGTGGTTTTAAATTCAGCACTTTTTCCTTGTGTGAAGTATGAGCAAAAGATGTTACTACTGCAAAAATGTGAAAAATCACCCAATCCTGTGGTTATTACCATGAAAAGTTTCTTTTTCTAAGTAGGAAAGTGTCATTGGCCATTCCCAAGCAAGATGTTACACAGGAAAAGGAAAAAAAAGTGAATAATGTTGGCACTCACATTTTGTCTAGGAAATAAAACTGAATTCTTCACTTGTGGGTAATGCCACGCCATGGTGACGACACCGTTTTTTGGGGGTTTTTTGTTTTTTTTTTTTTTCATAGGGGACAAGCTGAGCAGGAAGCAGCAGCCTCAGACAACTTGTTGGTGAATTCACTCAAAATATTCACTCTGCTTCAACAAATATAAAGAATGAACACAAAAATCATTATCCATATGTTAAACTGTTTCTTCCCAATCTACTCAAAAGATATACACCCTTTTTGCTTTATTAAATATTTTTCTTGTCCTTTTTTTATTAAGTCATCTGTACATAGATCATAAATACATTTATGCCATTATGGGATTCGATGTGTTGATTACTTATACAAATTGGAGTGCTTACATCCTACTAATCAACATAGCTTTCACTTCATTTACCCAATTACAGCACTCACACTTGCATATGAAAAATTTCTTTTCCTTTAAAGAGAAATATAGCAGGGCTTTTTCTTCATCAATTTCATCAGTGATACACTGAGTTGGCATCTCAAAGAAACACTGAGAACAAACCTCTTTATGTCCAAAATTAGGATTTATTCTAGGACCATGATAAGAGAACCCAATGAAAATAATGGGGGCAGGGGACATGAAGTTCAAATAAAAGGTCTCTTGTGCGGTTGCTGGGCTGACATGATAGATCCAGTTAGGACAGCCCACACATTGGGCACCCCTAGATCTTTGCAAATCCCTTTGAATCCAGCCCTTCCTCTATCTGCACCACATCCTCACAGGTCCAATTCACCATCCTCCTCTCACTCACACCCCTGGAAGTGTCTTTTAATTACCTTCCAAGCTTCCACCCTGCAATAAAGGCAGAGATCCAGCAGGGATGTCTACCATCCTCAGTGGTTTAACAAAACAGTACAGTCTGCTGAATATTTGTATCACCATTACTCCCTACCATACTTTTGGATAAGTGATGTTTGCAGCATGACCCTGGCTTGCCACTGTCCTGATTATAATGGTTCTATCTGACTAATGTATCTTAACACCAAGTCAAGGGAAAAGCAGCCAGTATGCAGCAGGTGCCTTCAGAAGAGAGGCAATAGGTAGCCCAGAGCTCCATTGTGAAATAGTCTTGCCGAAAACTTGAAACTCTCTTTCAACAGCTGTCAGTGACATTGTTGAGCTGAACCTGTGACTTTCTGCCAGGAGAGTATCCAGGCTTCCAAGTTCTTAGCAGTGTTTTGTCCCTCTCCTGTTCTGATGGGACTGCGCTTTGCACAAGTAAATGGGTTGTTCAGGAGATGTCTGGCTGTGATTGAGATTACACAAATTCTGAGAGTCTGCTGGCCACGAGATGGATTCTCAGAGGCTTGTCATCTCTAGGTGCAAAAGAATCAGAGCCTTGCGTTACAAAGCTGAGGATTGGATGCAGAAAGATGATGACTACACAAAAAGACTAGAACATTCTGACACCTTCATTGGTGAACTTTATATTCAAGTCAGTCCCTTTGCAATAAAATAGACCAATAGCTGCAATCAACTGCAATCCTAGTCTACCCTCATGATGTTTTCCTTGGCCAGAAATGCACTAAGTACTCTCCACATTTGAAGCATTCAGTCAAGTATGGCAAGACACTCACCATGTAAGACACTCACCAGATTCTCATGATAAATATGGTAATACTGTGCTTGCTGGTGGAACCTCTTTTTGTGTTGTCACATGGGTGTATACAATAACACAGATTGGAATAATGTGGAACCCCTCCCCTGTTGGCAGAGTTACCCCGGAAGAGTGGGAAGTTCAGTAACCTTCACAGTTGCTATAATGCAGAATTGTTTTGAAACAAACTTGGCATGTAAGCAGTCTGCTGCTCATTAAACTATAACATAATTGAAGAAATAAAATACATTTAAAGTCTTTAAAAAAAACCTTGAAACTGAATCTTGTCATATTCCTACATGTAATTCCATGGTTTCAGGTCATTCTTAGGAAGAGGTACATGTCAAACGTGTCCATGGAGATACCAGCAGCAAAATCCAGAAGGTAGAAAATGCTGTGAGACAAGTGACCTGGTCTCTTTGCCAAATAAATGTTGAGAGAGAGAGAAGAATCTGGGAACTTACACAGTTTTCAGAAATGCATCTACTCATTTATTTTGAATTCTGATTCAATCAAACCAACTCCAAAAAGACATTTATGAGATGTTCAATTTGATTATATTAACAACGTATTATTAACTTCATGTGTGATAATGATATTCCTGTTATGTGTCTTCTCAAGAGTCCTATTTCTTAGATGTACTGAAATATTTATAGATAAAGTCATATCTGGAATTTTCTGTAGATTACTCTGGTGATAATTTTTTTTTTTATTTTTTTTATTATTGTTTGGGATTCATTGAGGGTAATTAGGTTGTACTGATTTTGGTTGTAGGTAAAGTCCCTCTTGTAATTGTGTACCATCCCCAAAAGGTGTGACATCACCATGAGCCCCATCCCCTTCCCTCCTCCCCTCTCCCTGCTCCCTCATTCCCCTACCCCACACCTTATATTAGATCATCTGCTGCCTTTATATTAGAATTGAGTACATTGGATTCTTGCTTCTCCATTCTTGTGATGCTTTACTAAGAATAATGTGTTCCACCTCCACCCAGGTTAATACAAAAGATATAAAGTCTCCATTTTTTTAATGGCTGAATAGTATTCCATGGTCTACATATACCAGGGCTTGTTAATCCATTCCTGGGTTGGTGAGCATTTAGGCTGTTTCCACATTTTGGTGATTATAAATTGAGCTGCGATAAACAGTCTAGTGCAAGTGTCCTTATGATAAATTTTTTTTTTCCTTCTGGGCAGATGCCCAGTAATGGGATTGCAGGATCAAATGGGAGTCTAGCTTGAGTTCTTTGAGGATTCTCCATACTTCCTTCCAAAAAGGTTGTACTAATTTGCAGTCCCACCAGCAGTGTAAAAGTGTTCCCTTCTCTCCACATCCATGCCAGCATCTGCAGCTTTGAGACTTTGTGATGTGGGGCCATTCTCACTGGGGTTAGATGACATCTCAGAGTGGTTTTGATTTGCATTTCTCTGATGATCAGGGATGATGAGCATTTTTTCAAATGTTTGTTAGCCATTTGTCTGTCTTTGTTAGAGAAGGTTCTGTTCATATCTCTTGCCCGGAGGTACATGAGATTGTTTATTCTTCTTCTGTTCGTTAATTTGAGTACCCTGTAGATTTGAGTTATCAACCCTTTGTCAGATTGATATCCTACGAATATCTTTTCCCATTCTGAAGGTTGTCTTTTTGCTTTACTTTTTTTTAGCTGAATACTATGTATATTAGGGTTTGTTGTTTGGTTTTTTTGTTGTTTTGTTTTGTTGTAAGATTCTCCCTACATTTTTGTAAGTTTCAAAATTTTATAACTGAGTTAAAGATATTAATAGAAGGAAAACCCTTCAAAGGCATTCCTTTACCCTCAGAAAAAAAATACAAACCCTTCACCCTACCGAGCTAGTCATGCAAGGCCTCGCTCCTGCTTCTCCAACCCTATCTTATCCCAGCCTCACTGTGAGGCACTCCAGCCATCGTGGGCCCTTTTCTGTTTCTTGAACACCCAAGGTTTGTCCCACTTCAAGGCCCTCGTATGTGCTGTGTTCTCTGCTTGAAATGCCCTTTCTCCAGCCACTCACATGGCTATCTCAACTTTCAAGGCTCAGCTCACTTATCAATGTCATTTCGTCTTGGAAATCTGTCCTGAAGTATGTCCTTCTTGCATGCCCAGACCCACAATTACTTTATTACATCACTCTGATAACAGTCTTCATCGCAGCTATATCACTGTCACTTTCCTTGTTTGTTTCCTGCTTCCTCATTAGATCATAAGCACATTTTGTCTTATAATTTAAGCCTTAGTAAGCCCAAGAATAAGGCCATTGTCTCTTTTCATGACTGTTCCCCAGTATCAGAAAAGTCCATGTTACGTAATGAATGCTCAATACCTGTATGCTAAATAAACAAAAGGTTTGTGGAATATGAACAAACAACCAGGAAAGAGAACTGATATGAGAGACCTCGAATTAACTAATCAGTTGAACCAAAAACCTAGATGGTCAGAAGCAGAATGTCCAGATTCCCTGGATGGAAATGAGGCACACGCTCAACCTCAGAATATTGAACGATGTTTCCGTCTCCTGGCCCAGAGATGACTAATCGCTAAGAAAACCCAGAATTTCCGGAGTAGTAGTATCATCATGTGGCTAGATATGAACCGTGGATGGCATCTAACTGCATGAGCACCACCCCCATAACACCGAAGTTCAGAACCAGCCGACTGAGCTCTCATCACTCCCACCTCCCCTTTTCCCTCTCAGAGGCACACGAACTTATGACCTCTGAGCACCTGAGAGTCACAGATGCCTGAATACCTCAAAGCTAACTAGGATAAGAGTGAGCAAGAGAGAGTATCCACACCCTGACATGCTAGGAATTCCTGTTCTGTTTATCCTTAAAAGTACTACTGGGCAAGATTTGGGAAAGGTGACCCAGAAGACTGGTCTGAGTTCAAATTTGAGATCATCTTCTCACCTGGAACCTGTATTCCTGACCTGAGGGTGAGGGTCACGATCTTGACAAAGCAAGAGTTCTTGGTTTCCTGTTCTAAGAATGCCTCTCCCAAGATCACAAGCAGCTAGACAACGCTGGCACATTTGGGGCACACAGGATAACCTGATGGAGGCTCACAGATGGCACTGGCACAGTAAACCAAAGTTAAAATTATCCTCCAGGTCACCGAAGGGTTCCATATAAGGGTTCCATATAATGGACCAGGCCCATGAGAAAATATGCAAATGAATGGATATAAACTCTAACAGCTCGGTGAAGCCCTTATAGTAGATGAAATTCTTAGATTCAATTCTTTATTTCATCATTCTCTTAAAACTATTCATCCATACCCCCTTTCCAGATTATTACCATCGGATTCGGCAGAGATCATTTTCCTGCCCCAGTAATGTTGGGGATTGGCTGACTGACTGGATGTGGCCAATAGAATGTTACCAAGCATCACGCATACAGAAGCCTCAGACACCCGGTGTGACCAGGTGCCATGGAAAGAGCAGTGTGACCAGGTGCCATGAGAGCTGTGTGGCCTGTGACTGGACCAGCAGCCTGAAGCCTGTAGCAGAACAGACCAAGCTGACTCCGAGATCCACGAGTGAGACACTGTCTGAAGACACTGAGATGTGGAGATGATTTGTTTCATGGCATCATCACAGGACATATTAACACTTAACATGGAGATCCAGAGATCACACCACAGTGAAATGAGTCCTTCTGCTCTCACCATCAATGAAGCTGACCATGATTTGCTCCCCTAAGAACTATTCAACCACACCAGCTGCCCACTGTGTGACGGGCCGCCCCTCAGCCAATGAAAATTCCTCAATTATCCAAAGTAGAACTAACACAGCCAACTCCAGCAAGGAAGACCTGTGTGATTTTACTTTTGGGAGCCACTCCTATTTTCATCATGAAGGAAGGATCTTGAGAATTAACCTACACTATCCTTGATTCACCTGGTCAAGCATTTATATTGGTGACATCAAAGCAGGCTCTCAACAATATTCCAGTAACTTCAAAGCCATGTTGCATTGATGTTCTTTCACAAATGCTATTGTCAGCAGTTGCACTATCCATGTTGAACTTGATTCCTACTGAACTTGGGATCCAAACGCCCCTCATGCATGGCCCCTCCATGCTCTTCCCACCCACTGCTCCAACAGGCTCTGCACACAGAGGCAAATCATTTTTATGCATAGTCCACAGATTCCTGCTTAGAAGCTGCTTCTGAGCTACAACTTCCTGCTATAGATTCCACTTGTGGCCCTTGCTCTTCATACACACCTTTGTCACATGCCTTTATGGTTCCACCCACTGAAGGGACAGAAATGTCCCTCGGCTCCTCGTCTTTGGGCTTGACTTGAATTGGCCAGTCACATAAGGAAAACATGAGTTTGGTAGTTTTGAGACTAGGCTTTGAGGGAGCACAGGTCTGAAGAGACCCTGCATGTTACACTCACCCCTTAGGTCCTAGGAAGAGGGTAAGAGACAGCGGGAAGCCAGGATGAGCAGTGCCCCCAGACAAGTCCTCCTTGGCTAACGCACCCCCAGTGGCCTGCTGACTGGAAAGCCAAGGTGCTACTATCCACACTAGTGCTTGTTATGCATGACCTTGTGACCATAACAAACTGATAGACTTTTCCATCTGCTCTTTTAAAAATTATTTTAGGTTGATATCATTTACCCACACTACCTTTACAGCTACTCATTGATAAAAAGCTCTCTATGTATTAAAGATATCAAGCATTCATTATAGTTATTTTTTTTTTTTTGCTAATTTTTATTTTGCTTTTTAAATTTTTTAAAAGTAGTTTCCATACAAAATGCAGAATCATTTTTTCCAAGTCTAGAAAATAGGATGTTTGTGTTTTAATAGGGATGGTATTGAATCAGTAGATTGCTCGGGGAAGTATAGACATTTTAACAATGTTGATTCTTCCCAACCATGAGCATGGTATGTTCTTCCATTTGTTAAAGAAATACCAGAAAAACCCATATAGCTAAGGCTGTTCTTACTAATAAAAACAAAGCTGGGGACATCACGATACCAGATTTTAGGCTGTTACTACAAGGCCATAGTGGTCAAGACAGCATAGCACTGACACAAAAATACAGACACAGACATTTGGAATCGAACAGAAAACCAGGAAACAAAACCAGCAACTTACAGCCACCTAATCTTTGATAAACCTAACAAGAATATCCACTGGGGGAAAGACTCCTTATTCAATAAATGGTGCTGGGAGAACTGGATATCCACATGTAAAAGACTGAAACTGGACCCACACCTATCCCCACTTACAAAAATGATTCAAGATGGTTAAAGGACTTAAATTTAAGGCATGAAACAATAAAAATCCATTAAAAAAAGCATAGGAAAAACACTGGAAGATATTGGCCTGGGGAAAGACTTCATGAAGAAGACTGCCATGGCAATTGCAACAACAACAAAAATAAACAAATGGGACTTCATTAAACCGAAAAGCTTCTGTACAGCTAAGGAGACAACAACCAAAGCAAATAGACAACCTACCCAATAAGAAAGGATATTTGCATATTTTTGAATCAGACAAAAGCTTAGTAACTAGGATCTATACAGAACTTCAATTAATCCGCAAGGAAAAAACCAACAATCCCATACATCAATGGGGAAGAGAGATGAACAGAACCTCCTCTAAAGAAGACAGATGAATGGCTAACAAACACATGAAAAAATGCTCATCATCCCTAATTATTAGAGAAATGCAGATTAAAACCACCCCAAGACATTATCTAACCCCAGCAAGAATGGCCTATATCACAAAATCTCAAAACTTGCAGATGCTGGCATGGATGTGGAAAGAAAGGAACACTTTTACACTGATGGTGGGACTGAAAAATAATACAACATTTTTGGAAGGAAGTATGGAGAAACCTCAAAGAACTCAACCTAGACCTCCTGTTTGATCCTGCAATCCCGTTACTGGGCATCTACCCAGAAGGAATAAAAGCCTTTTATTATGAAGATACTTGTACTAGGCTGTTTATTGCAGCCCAATTTACAATTGCTAAAATGCGGAAACAGCCTAAATGCCCTTCAACCCAGGAATGGATTAACAAGCTGTGGTATATGTACACCATGGAATATTATTCAGCTATTTTTAAAAAATGTAGATTTTGCAGCATTTGTACTAACCTGGATGGAGGTGGAACACATTATCCTTAGTGAAGCATCACAGGAATGGAGAAGTATGAATCCTATGCATTCAATTTTGATATAAAGACAATTAATGACAATAAATGACATGGTGGGGCATGGGGGAAGGGGCGAGCAGACAGAGAAAGAGGGGGGGTGAAGGTAAGGAAAAGAAAAAAAAGAAGAAAGTAGTGACCAATTCTCACATAAATTGGATTTGATTTTGACTAAAGTTCATTACTTAAACATTAATTTTTACATCAACTTGTTAATATGTTGTTTAGGATACAGGACACTGCATCCTCATTTATAAGTGAATTATGTTTGTAATTTCCCCTTTACAATAATATATTTTTTCTAATTTTAATATCAGGTGTTTCCAGATGAAGTAGAATGATTTTGAAGTATTTCTTCTTTTTCTATTGTCTATAAGATTTGGCATGATCTAGTTTTTGAAATTATCTTTTGTCTTTATTTATAAATATTAGTTGTCTATTCT